>JAAGAY010132356.1:0-32581 GCA_011801015.1 Ardeotis arabs
GTCTTTGAATGTCCACGCTTCAGTGGTTAAAAAAAAAAAAAAAAAAAAATCAGTGTTCTTACCTGAATCAGTGGGTTTTCTCTGGATTAGGAAAGATTTCAGTAAGACAGATGTTGTAGCAGGAAAGCCTAGAGAAGCAAACACACTTCAATTACTATATTGCTGAAACTTATTGAACTTCACCCGCATATATTTAACTAACATGGGAGATCTGGCCCAAGATTTTTGGCCAATGGCAGAACATATTTGAGTGTTCCCATGCACCCATAGTGGAAAGACCAAAATCTACTCCTTTGAGTAGCCCATGATGTAAAAAACTGGGTGAATGGCGGACATGCTCTGAAATGAGCTGGTATGACTGTAACATCAGGAGAAATTGGCTTGATCACAACTAGACCCAAATTTGATCTTTCGTAAAAAAGATCAACAATTTGTTGATAGACAGGTGGTCCAAACCTGATTTACCATATGAAATTCAACTGACATGAACAGGATTATAAGCACTGATATCAGATTTTATTTGCCCATAACCTTTTACAAGAAATTTATTTTCAAATGTAGTAAGTTAAAAAAAAAAATCCCTCCCTTTTCCTAAATACATGTAGCATGATTACACAGACAAATTTCTCTGAAAAATTTAAATTTTGTCTCCCAACATACATAAATCCAACGCTTTTATACTGCTTTACATTTCTTCTGACTGGTTAGTAAGGGATATGTCCTTTCTCAAAACACATTTTAGAAAGGGTATTTGCCACTGAAGTGTTTATATTTCTGATATGTGTTTAAATTGCCACATCTGATACAACAGAGCAAAAAATCAGGCATTATAACCACTTCTCTGAAGAATTTACACTGACCAAGGCTCCACGCTGAAAATACTTAGATGGAAGAGTTCAATAAAAGTATTCACATAAATAAAATCATTTGTGTGTAGAAATGTTGCAGAGTTTGGCCAAAAAGACGACAGCACTCAGTACAAAACCACTGGAATTGTCTTTAATACATGCAGGCTAAACCAGGCTGTCGCGCGGTCATCTGTATTAAATTTTTATTAAACAGTTTATGTCAAATATTCTTCCTCTGACTTCATAAAAGCAAAATAATTTATTTCCAGGCCTCACACATCCAGCAGATACTTTCATTAGGCTTTAGTATTTTACATCATTACAAAGATATCAAGATTGGGCCTTTGCCCTAGTAAATATTTCAATAAATCTTATTATTAGGTTTCTAGCTTCCCCTAAATTGTATTTTACTGTTTGGGTATCGAAGCAAGAAGATTGCAACAGCGATGAAAAACATTTACAGCCTAGTTTGATTTACATTGCTTCATGTTTACACGGGAGCCAACAACATTCAAGGAGCCTCACCTGTACATGTGAATTTTACTCAAGGAAGTCAGCCTGTGTTGCCTCAGTGCATGAAGAATGAGCTCCAAAGAGAGGACCTGAATTTCAGGAATTAAACCTGAGAACTTGCTGAAACGCCCGCTCCCATTATTTTTCTACAGCCCCAAGGGACGGGAGAATTAGCCCCAGTACGATACCAGAAATCCAAGAATGCTTAAGTCTAGTTGAAAGATATCACAACTTGAGACTTTTCCAAAAGTGATCTTATTTAATATTTGTTACGGTAAAGAGGAACAGAAGGTGGATGGGTAGAAACCTTTAACAGGGACTTGATTCACAGCAGTCATGCACACTGCGTGATATAATCCTTCAATCTGAATTATTTTTCAAGCATAAAAAAAATAAATCAGCGAGTTAAGCAAAGAATTATTTCACTAAATTCTGACCAAATAACATTAACGATTCAGTAACTATTGCCTTCCCACTTCTAACCCGGACAGCAGCCACCCGAACTGGAAGACATTCAGTGTTTCTCTCGCTGTATCAATCGCTTTTTCTCTTTCTCGCCCCCCACCAACAGCGGACACAGATAATTTTTGTCCTTTCCTTGTTCCGAAATGAAACTCCAGCCTGTCTGAAAAGGACTGATTTTTCTTTCAGGAGTTTTCATCGTGCTCTCTTGGCACTGTCCGTTGTCTCTTTGCTTAGCCTGTGTGTGTAGTACCTGAGCCTGCCTCAAAGCAAAATCATGAATTAGGCTAAAAATAGAAAGCAAATTGTATCTGGTCTCCCTGTTGGAAGTATAAATTGTTGATATGCATTGAAACAGCGGAAAACCTGTTGCTAGCTACTGGAAATATCTTTCCAATAGACAAAGCCGATTGAAAGACAGTCTCCCTAGACAGCAAGTCCCTGGAGGGTCGCCCTCCTCTCCAAGGCTCCCACGGGATATTCTCCTTCCTTCTGAACTCTGCCCATGGCGGGAGCGGAGGCACTTATGAAGGAGCATTTTCATTAACACTGGTTGTACACACAGCGTTCACTCGGGGTAGCTAACAACACTAAGTTAGTCCCTCACTTAACATAAGCCCGCATGGCGACTTTTTTGGATAGGGTTTTTCTAGGGGTTGTTTTTGGGGTTTGAGTTTTTGGTTTTGGTTTTTTATTTTTTTTTTTTTTTTTTTAAAGCATGGTGGCATTACAGTGGACATCCACGTTGAGATCTGACAGGTTAGAGGTGACAATTGCTTCGTTCCTTAGAACCATCCAAGCCGCAGAATTGTCTCAGTGCTGGAAATGTGGGGTTTAAGTCCAAACTGGACTACCTTCGTGCGCAGCATCAGCACTACATTAATAAGGTTTGTGATTAGCATTTTTTTTTTTATTTTTGACCAAAACTCTCCTGTCTGTACCAGGCAATAAACATCTCAATAACCTCCCAAACAAATGAAACCTATCTTAAGTTGTCCATTAAGCAATTATTCAGCCAAGGTAATTTACTTCCATTATAACCAATTAGTAGGGTACTAAGAGCATTTTCCCACTTCATTATTTCATGTTATCAAAATGCTGAGTGACCTACCATGTTCAAACGTCTTATTTCATGGCTGAACAAAAGCTATCAGAGTCATTTTACATATCTGATTCAGAAAATCTGCCATTGCTTCGTACAGATGGAGTTCAAATAGCAACGACTGAGTCTGTTTCAGTCATTTACCAGGTAAAGAAGCAATTACAAGTGTTTCTAATTTTCTGTTAACCGAAGGGACATTACGATTGTGCTACGTGCTGTACTTATTTTGGCCAGATCCTCAGCTACAATAAACCTCAATTATGTTAATTAACCTGTGCAATTAGGCCAACTGAATGTCACTTGTAGATTTTTCTATATTTTTATGCTTGCCCATGTTAATTTGCTTGGTTTTTTTTTGTGGAGAGGCAGAAACACTCACTGTAAATGCAAACAGAGCAAAGTCCAGAGGAGTAAGCCTGGAAAAGCCTCTTCATTTCTCTCCTATTATTGAGTAGTCATCACACAACAGCTTCAAAAAGAAATATCCCAAAACCAGAATGCGTTGTCATCTTTCAGTCAGCTATCGCATATATTACCTCACAACCCCTTCTTCCCTTCGGCAGCCCCAGCAGAACCTTCTCCAGTTTGAGCTTTCACCAGCAGATCTCTGGAAACGGTGTCAGGGAACCGATTCAGCCCAGTCACACAGTGATGCCGAGTAACTCTGAGCCTCACCGGGAGTCATTTCTGCCGCTGTCACTTCTGAGTCATTACGTTTTCTGAGGCAGTGGCCTCCTCTGCTAGCTCAAAATTTGTTTGCTACATCAATTCAAATTATGCCTGGCAACTTCCCACAAAAAACATCCAAATAAGTTCCTTTGGGGAAGGAACAATAACCGATCCCTAGCCATGACTGACTTCTGCCTTCTTTTTGTTTCTTTTCTTTACACAGAAGGAGTCAAATTCTTTTTTTAAACATACACACAATCAAAACGAAAACATTCTAAAAGCAACTTTGACCTCACTTCAGCACTCCTTGGCTTCATTCCCTTTGGTCCACATTCTCTTTTCTCCTATGGCCATTTCCATCTTTCTATGCTTGTTTCCTTCAAACACCTTCTAATCTTTCAGTGGCTTTTAAACAAAAGCATATTTTAATTTTTTATTTTGGAAAATAGTGATAAAATTCATTGCTGGATGTTAAAGAGAGGACACAGCTTTGAGGTGACATCACATCTCCTCCCTCAGCCTTAGACTCCAGACTACCCCAGCTCCTGAGAGAATCTTTCCACCGAGTTCAGCAGACATTAAATCCTCATACCTTGGCTTTTTATCTCCCTATGTTACTTATTTAAACCAAGTCAATTCATCGTTTAAGACTGTGGGGTTCTCATTCAGTACCAAGAGAGATGACAAGGAAAAGTCAAACTGCTCTGCGGATATGGGTACAGCTTGGTGGCAAAGGGAAGGAAGGCAGGGAAGAAGGACAGCCCAAAGCTGTTTGACGCCTTCCGTCAAGCGCAGCCTGCCCATTGCATGCGAGTGCTCTGGGAAGCCACTTCCCAACAATAGATATTTACAGGTTTTGTGATTTTACAGGCAACTTAAGCCATTGTGCAATCTATAAATACTCATGTCTTCACAGTTAGGTAAGATCACTCCAGACTACATAAACTTTTACATGTCACTCATTCCGTGCAGGCTGCCCACATTTATGTTCTTAGCCCAATGGAGTCTCCAAGCCATAAGCACTAGCATCTGAATCCCTTTTAAAAAGGAAATATAAGCATGGGCCAAGGAAGAAGCAGTCGTAAGAAGCCTTTTTCAGCTCTGAAAATACAAAGTCATGCTTTGCAGACTGCTGAAACGACTTTTCTTTCTCAGACAACCTATGTAATGCCTTTGCAACACTGGCAAACCACAGATAAGCTTTTGATAACAGCTCCTTTCTAAAACTTCACACACCTGTGAGTAGCTGATCCGTGTTGTGCCGCTCCAAGCTTTGGTCAGGGGAAACTCTCTCTCACTCGCAGTGCGCTCAGAGTTCATCACCTCCTTGCAAAACAAAACACAGTTATTTGGATTGAGCTTCAAACTGACAATAAGCTTACCACAGACTATTAACAAAAGTAATGGAATTTGTTAAAAAAAATTCACATGCACCATGGTGTAGCGACATAACCATACTGGGCTTCTGGAAGAAGCTGACAGTTGTATCTGTTTGGGGACTCCCTATACTGTGAAAGACGTGCAAATCTTCTTCAGCCTTGAAAAAAGCTTGCCTGTATTAAAAGGGTTTTCCTTTCCTGCCTTACAGCCTCATTAATTGAATTATAAAGGTTTCTCTTTTTATTTTCCTACATACACAGCAATATTCTCAGTTCATTCATTTCCCTCATTCTTTTTTCAAGACTTCAAAAGTGAAATATTGACCCAACAGGCTTCTTAGAAACACCGTGACATCACGTATGCCCAGCTTTCTGCAAACAGAGTGCAAACACAGGGCATCAGGGAACTTACTCCACAGAGTTTTCCTTGAAGCTGGAATTACTTGCTAATCCTGAAGGTTAAACTAAAATTTTACATTTCTTAATCTTATCAACAAAAAAAAAGCTGTTTGTTGTACACGTTCTAGATCAGGAATATCTGGAAGTCTGAAGCCTTCGAAAAACGCAGGGGGTGGGCTAAAACAATGTAGAAAATGTGAGGGTTTGCAGTCTTTTCCCTCTCCATGAAGTTTACACAGCACGTTTGAGTGTGCGCTGCTTAAAGAGGAGCCAAGTAGTCAGGATGGCTGCAGAAACGAGGTGTCCAGAGCCTGGTAGGTCACAAGCAATGACCTTAGCCTTGGGGATGAAGAGCACTGGGGCCATGTTTTCCCACAGACACCCCAGTAGGGATCCTCACGTGGTGACTGAAAGGTCTCCTCGTTACCTCTGGGTCCCACCGGGTTACAGTGCAAGAGCTGAGCGCAAACCCTACGGATAATGACTAATCACCTAAAAACACACCATGCCGATTTTCCCAGCGAAATGCAGCAGCTACAGAAAATCCATTTACAGCCTGTCAAGGATGGGTGAAAGAAAGAAAGGAAAATCACAAAGGAGCTAATTCTTCATCTTTTTTTTTTCCTTTTTAGTCATTAGTCAGAGCCCATTAAGCCCAGCTACGAACCCCCTATTAAGGACAGAAGACCCCTGCAGATATAATGGGGAATTTGAATGTGAGGAGACCCCTCGCAGCAGTCTGCCCACCACCATCTGCCTACCACCAGCTCACTGGTGAGAATGCTTCATTACCGCAAACATCTTCGATTAGGGATCTTCAGCCAGCTGTGCCCTCTTGGTCTGAGCCTTGCAACGTGTCACTGCGGCAACACAAAAACAGCCAGTCAGGTTGTCTGACTAAGCAGCTTTTAGCTGAGAAAACGTTCTGTTATTTCACCCCTGGGACCAAATTTTTATTTCAGATATAATCCCGCAGTCTTAGCATTTCCTAGTTAGGGCTACACTTCTAAAAATCCAAGGGCAGACTTGGCCCTTACTGAGTAAATGCTGAACAGCTCAGAAAAGAATCCACAACTAAGCCTCTTTTTCCCTTTTACTAAAGGGATGACAGGACATCAAAGCGGAGAGAAAACAAAACCTTAAAGATACTGCAGGATCAAGTTCTATTCTCAGTAAAACACTCATTAACTAGAGAAATTCTGCAAGAATTTACCAAATCTAGTACAAAGGTACTTGTCTTCTCAAGGGTACGGAGAGATATTCAGTAACGCTAAATCAGGTGCTCCTGGTTAAGACAATACAACACTAATCCCATGTGCTGTAATTCTAATGCACTACTGACTGATGCTTTGGAACATAATTCATAACTTAACGCTACTTTTTTATTTACTACCTCAGAACATGGGAGCCAAGCCTTCAGAAAAACTTCCTGACATCAAATATATTAATGGCAGAAAGGTCGCCTCTCGGGGCAGTAAATCTGGTGCCAAAAAGTAAGTAACTTTTTGTGTGCATGGAAATAACGCGGCAAGCTCTCGTGGGCTGACTACAGATATCTCCCTCTTTACATTTTGCACGCACTCAGCTCTATACTGCATGATCTGGTTTTGTTTGCAGATGACAGGGTTTCTCAGCAACGTAAGAACGAAGTAGAAACAGCACATGTCAATAAGAACAAAGCAAGAAGTCAGTCTTGGTTTCCTTTCGCAATCTGGTAGTTTTCCTTTCATGCATCTCCCCTACCACGCTTTTCGCCTGCAGATTACCCAACAATTTTCAGAGCTCCTCTCAGGTGCATTCCTGCTGCGTACACAAAAATGCCCAGAAGAAAAGGGGAAATAAAGGGCATAAATATCAGTACATAGACAAAACGGCTCTGCTTCACATGCAACTAGACGATACACACAAACAGGCCTAGGTCTTATTTTATATTATTGGGAAAAATCTCAAACTTGATGCATTTTTAGGTCTATTGATAAGCAGAATTGCAGCCTCCTAGCTTAGCTCTAATATTCATCCCACCTGGATATTAGGAGTGCTTCAGAGTAATCATACTGGTTTCATCTGACCCAAGAGTGGATAAGTTAAAAAGGGCTCCAATGATCAGTTTTAGAGTTCTGGGAATACGTATACTAGAAAGCCATTTAAACCTCTTTTAATGGTTACGTCTCGCAGCAGAACCGTTGGTCTCTTTGGCCACATTTGACTGCAAGTAACATTCCTCAGTACTGATGTCAGCACGTTAATTAGCCTTTACATGCAGCCCCGTAGCTGTCACTGAGAGCTGCTTCTTCACCACCACCAAAATTAATTATCTTTTGCATCAAGCCTCAAACTGACAGGCAATGAGGTGAACTACCAAAAAAAAAAAAAAAAATGGCCCAGCGTAGCCAACACCAAAGCTCTCCCTGTCATTTACGCAGCCTCGGAGAAGTGAGAGCAGCCTTGAGACTCGGCACTTTGGGGAGGGTCCAGCGAGCTATCTAAACCACGTTCACTTACCCGCTCTAGCTTTGTTTGCAGAAGTTGAAACCAAGTGGAAAACAATAGCAAGAAAAACTCCTCGCCGCTCAGTTGGATTTCTCCTCTAAAGGCTTATCTTGGGGAAGGAAAGAAACTTGTTGCTGGACAGCCTTCAGGCTTCACAAAAGGAGTGCAAAGGAAGGAAAGCAGCCATGTCTCAATTTCGCCATTCCCAGCAGGCTTATGTCCTGCATACTGTCAATCCAGTCCTGAATATTTATATCGCTACCAGTTAACAGACTGTGTTCCTTCGCAAACCGCCAGCCAAAGTGATTTCTCACAGCCAAGCAGCTGCTGTTCTTCCCTGTCCTTTCCAAGGGCTCAACTTCACAGCCCCAGATCAGGCCAAACGCGGGGAAAATTCACATGTTTTTCAGTTTCAGGACAAGAGAGCAGGCAGATTCATCCACATGCACAAGGAGCAAGGGCGCAACCAATTTTTTTTGATCCAAGATCTCTTGGAAGAGGAGTTGTATTAGGAGACTCTGCAGAAATAGTATTAACATTTTGGTAGGTAGGTCTGTGAAGAGGGCGGTCTGAGCATCACAACAGAGATGACATTTAGCTGGCCACACGCCTGCGGCTCGAAGGGATCAAACCCTCTGCCTGATAGAGAAGGTGATGGATTTCAGAACAGTACAGGAACTACAACTCAGCACTTCCAACACGCTGGATGTCACCCTGACCCTTTCTCCAACATGTTTGCCACATGACTAAAGAAACTGGGATAGAAATTCTTTTTGTCAGTGTCATTCCTCTATTTTGTCATCTCTTAAATTACCATAGGACCAGATGGGATAAGTGGCAAAGTTTTGAATCTGCAGCATCTGTCCCGCTCTTTCTTAGCAGGATGTGGGGAATAGAAGATTTCACTAGCAATACTTGAAGAAATTATCCTGTAAGGAGTCACAGACCCATTCTGCGACTCATTCATCAGACAAAGGCTAATTCAGCCTACTTACAGTATGGAGCCAGAATCAGCTTCTCAGAATGCTTTGTTTCCAAAACTTCCTTCTAATTGTGGCAATTTACTTATCCAGGATAGTTCAATTTTATTTTAATAAACTGTCTTCTGAATTGTTATGGAATTTCCTCATCCTCTGCAAAAGCAAGGTTCCCCTTACTAACACCAAATACAAATCTTGGGATGTTAAATGTCATTCCTCCCCTAGGCTGTTCACTGTTTTGGACAGTGGGCCAGGCTCAAGGACACTATCACTCAAAGAAAATAAAATTTCAGATAAGAACATCTTCATTTTCCTATTCTCTAGCATGGTCTACACTCATGACAGTGACATTTTCACAGGAGTGTGACTCCAAGGTGAAGACAAGATCATCTTTGAAATGTGATCTTTGAACAAATAGAGATAATTAAATATACTCTTAATTGTTCCCTGGATATTGAAAAAAAAATCATATTGCTAAAACTGAATGACTCATATGAGACTTTGAAATGCTTGTACCATACAGTTCACAGGAGGCTTCCTGCAGTTCCATTAAAAATAAAAAAGAATGAAAAATGTGATTCATTTTCATCACTGCCTATCAAGCCTTACTCCAGCTGGGCACGCTGACTTGCCCGGCAAGCCAGTATTTCCTCCTGCCACAACCAGCTAGATCCCTTCTCCCAGGATACAGCAGAGGACTTCCTAGAAGATCAAAAGCTCATGGTTCCTTCTGCACTACGTTTCGCAGACCCAGAGGCCACGTGCCTGGCATTCAAAGTGTTTCCGTGTCTGCTAGAGCAAGCTGGAATTCAGAGGCTGACAGATAACCCCACCGCTGCGTTCTGTGAGGACTGGAGTTCTGTTCCTGTACAGGGTTTAACTTTTTGGCTGTCATCTTCCGTTATGAGGCCCAATATTTGCTAAACTGCATCCCCAGTCCAGGCCTACGATGGACTCATTTGGCAGCATGCGTACGCGCTGCCTGTGAGCCATACCACTGTACGTGTATCATCTCAGCTCTATATTTGTCTAGAACAATAAACAGGAAAAAAAGTTGAGGAAAAGATAAAAGTATTTTTTGCCCCTTTTTTTAAAAGCCAATATTAAGTTAGCTGTGTTGGAACAGGCCCCAGGACTACATTTACATCAAACAGTCATCCTAAAAATTAGGAAAAGATAACAGTTACCAACCACAGAGCAAACTGAGCCCCGTTCAAAGGTGGCAAAAAGAAAAGTCTAGAATATAAACCTCTCTTTTTTTTTTCCTGCTTCTGAAGCAAAAGGCAGAACGGGAATGAGTTCAACCTCCTCCAGTCACTGCTAGATGATGGATGACTTCATTCAGTCAAGTTGTAGCATTCCCTGAGGTTGCCAAGACTCAGAGGAGACAAAAACTGCTTCTGCAAATTCCAGCACAGTCCACGGGCTTTGCACCAGAAGACGACAGCTCTGCAGAGCCCGGCGTTTCTCCACTTGGGAAACGCTCTGGTGCACAGGGGACAGATACTACAGAAACTATTAAGTGGCCAGAGGGACCTTAACAGAACTGAAAACCGTTGGTTCAAAAAAAATATTGAAGCTGCAAAGATACTTTACCAAATTTGGCCAAGTTAACTTCAGACTCGGTGGTTAAAAACTCAAACAAACAGATTCCAACAACAACATTTTTTCTAGCTCACAGTGTCTTCTAGCACAAGCAGCAGTGCAGTTTTAGGCTTCTGGTTCTTTTATGCAAGGGAAATCTCTGTTATGCTGGTGCTACTGAAACGGAGAGCAGTTTCTGCAAGCAAAAGAGGAAGAAAGCCGCAGTCACATGCAGTGTCACACAGATGAAGTCATACACTGGCATAACAGCAAGCGTTGTCAGTTGTCAAAGGCCATCTGTAGCCAGCAGACCTAAACTGTCATCCTGGAAAAAGATGCAAACCAGCCTAATGGGAGATTGCATTATCCTCGCCCTGGCGTTCAATCAAACGGCGCTTGTTCCCCGAACAGATAGAGAAAACAAAGGGCTACATTCTTTCTCTTTTTTTTTTCTCTTTTAAAAAGAAAATCATTATTTTTTGGCAGTTGATACATTTTCAAAGTGACAGGAAAAATAGGAAGAACCAAAGAACTCCAGGACTGAAGTCACTTGTCAAATGTGAGCTGTGCAGGCTCACTCGCAGCCACGCGGAGAGGGGGACGGCTCGGCTGTGTGCTCTGCAGAACGGACTCGGAGACTTGCGATTTGGACCATGTAGGGGTTTGCTATGTAAGCAATTTGACGCTCTGTGCGCTTCCTCTGGTTTTGGGGGTGGGAGGAGCTATTTTGACAGTGCGGGAACGGCTGGGAAAGGATACCAAGGAAGAGATCGGCTCCTTGGAGCAGGAAATGGATGCAGGCTTAAGAGATGATGCATTAAGCGTTCCTGAGGGGAAGTAGAGCGATGGCTCCCAGTACGCTGTGTGCATCCTCCAGCTGGTGTCAGATTTCCAAATTAACCTGCGACTGAAGACCGGAGGTGTGCTCGGGGAGACGTACGCCTTCCACCACGCGTAGAGGCCCCAGTGATGCGAGAAGGGAACTACTCCCGTTCTGTGTTCTAGGAGGCAAAGATAAACGCGCTTGTTTGGTCGGTTCTAGCACAGGCAGGGGCCTAAGAAGAGGAGCACTGCAAACTGAAAAATGAGTCTGGGGATCTGTGCCTGGTACTGATGCAAATGAAGGTGAAACTACACAAACAGCGACACAATCAGACCATTCATCATCCCTTCATTAGCAGCTTTTCTTTGCAACACCACCGCCAAAGAAAAAGCCTTCCCTCTTTTTAGGAAGGACCGAGAGGAGCGAAAAGAAAGCCTAATTGGTGAGTGTACAGTATGCACACTGTTTGTAAGGCCATTTGTCATGCAAATAAGATAGCCCTGAATCCATAGGTGGTGTCAGTGTAATTCCATTTACACAGGGTTTGTAATACAGAAACTTGCGGAGTGTGCGATATGGAATCTCAACTTACAGCAAAACCGTTGCCTGCTAGGAACAGAAAAGCTTCCAGCCACAGCGCCGAGCAGACACAAACTCTACACTCCAGATGAAATCAAAGACCTTTAATCTTGATCAGATTTATGGGAAAGGTCAGATTTCCACAACAGATGCAAATCTAATACGCTAGCCTTGCCTACCCACACGAACACAACTACTATTAGTGAAAAAATGATAAGATTCTTTTAAATTACTTTACATTCCTTTAACAGAAGAGAAGCCCTTCGTGTTCTACTCACTTGGACAATCTAACAGTAAGGTTGTGTTTTCATATGCATGTATTATACCCCGGGCTCACAGCATCCCATACTGCACAGCTGCTGTCACTCCCCATTAAAACAACCCGACTTCAGCTTCTTAAAGCTTTGCGTCAAAATTTTCCAGGCCGTTGGCTGAAAAATTTGGAGAGCTTTTCAGCAAGAAATGACTCAGCTGTTTCCGAGAATTAAGTCAGAGAGAAAAATACGCTGTCATGGCTATATTAAAAAATAAATCTTAAGAGGATTGGGTTTTGGTTTTTTCTTTATCTTGAAGAGCATGTAGCCAGTAAGGTGTGCCTCTTCTTGTCCCTGAAATAAATTTACATATAATCCTCAGAAAAATTCTAACTCATATGTACTTGGTAGAGTTTCTTGAATTTGCAGCTACTAAATTTCTAGGGATCCTCATGTCCAACTCTGTGGGTAATCAGACCGTGCAAGCGCTACCCACTTGCAGAGCGTGAGCTTCAGGGACTCGCAACGACTTTCATCTGTAATTGCTGAACTCAGATGCTAAGAAGCCAGGCACTGAAATAGAGGTCAGGAACTCCCCTGTCCTGCTCACAATAACCTCCTCCTCAGTGCAGTCAGCCTGGAGAAAGTAGCTGGTTTCTCCATATGAAAATAAAATAAAGCATTGCCAGGTTACCTACAAAGATCACAGATGGGTACTTCGGGCAGCACAGCTTGTTTCTTAATTTCCCCTCTTTATTCCAATTGTAGTGTTTGTAACACTCATTAATGCACCACACATTAAACTGCTGATCTGCGGTATGACGGTGCTAGGAAGATTTCTGTGCTCGGTTTCCAATTTTTAACAGCAGGGAGAAACGCGGAGGCTGCGCGTTCAGCTCAGACTTTGGAGGAGTGCCTTGCATCACATTGAGATACTGCCTCTGGCTGACAGAGCAGCACTGATGCAATTCAAAGGATGCTTGCACTCAGCTGAAACAGAGCGCTGCAGAAGGAGGATTAAATGAAATTAATGCTTCAAAAAGAAAGTGAAAAAACACCAATAATCCATAAGGGATGTGAGAGACTGCTTCAGGAAAAACAAAACAGCAGCAAAAATATCATTGAATTCTGTGGAGGCTTAAGGAAGAACAAAAGAAACTCAAGACAAAAAGGGATTAAGCCTTTGGAAACAGACCAACAGTCAAGGATTCTTTGGATTTAAGGTCAGCCTTAGCCACTGGCTGCATTGCAGAAATCGTATCTGAAGAGATTAGAATAAACGCAGATTTCAGCATTGTGATGCCTGAGCCTGAACGCTTGCCAGCCCTGCCCTTGATTTGACTCACGCTTAACTCTAGGCCAACTCTGAATATGACTTCTTCAAATCATGGCTGATCAATAAGGATGTTTAATGCATGAGCTGCCTTATTATAAAATATACAATACAGACAACCGACAGTAAGAGATGGATGAATTCACAGAAGGCAGCTGAATTTCAACATGGGATGTACAATTAACCCATGCAGCGCGTGCTCGTGCGCCCGGGTCTCACGGAGAGCTGGTAACAGGAATGTGCACATGTGTTTCCCAGAACCAAGCACTAGAAAAATAAAAAAGGTAGATGGAAGTCTGGTTATAGCTGAAGGTTACCTGAGACAGCTCTGCCGGACATAACTGGCAGAGTAGCTACATAAAGATGACCAGGTCCAAAAATTCAGCAGTTGTTCTTCCAAAATACCTTTTCGGTTTGGAAGGAACTAATTCAGTTCAATCGAATGCTAGAGATAGAAAACAACAGGAATCAAAGCTGGAAAAACAAGTTCAGATGAACTGTCCATGATGTTCCTCAAACATAAACAGCTTCAAATGCAAAGTTTTAATTCTAGCTAAAATTAACACAGCTGATATTTGTCAGCTTGGATTTATTTCAGACTTTGTTTTCACCTTTACGGGAAAATAACACGCCTTCAGAGCAGTTTGAAATGCACAGCTGCTGAACCTGTTTCAGCATGACTCAGAATGAAAGATGAACTGCACAGTGGGAAAACACAGCCCTGGAACTGGGATTTTTAACAGTCTGAGATCTTGATTTTCCATTATTCACGTAGCGCCAACATGCGAGTACCCGTATTGGGGCCTAAAAGGACACAAACCAGGACCAGGAGCAGAGCAGGGTGCTGAAGGCTGGGACAGCTTTGTTCCCTTCCTCTACAATTTAAGCCCTTAGAAACTGGAATTATAGGCAAGGTGCAACATCTCTTTTGTGAACAGAGGAGACAGGAGAGACGACGAAGCCCTTGGCCACCCTTTGGTGCAGTTCTGAGAAGGAGGAACAGTGAGGAACAGTAACCAGCTGACACAAGGCTTCAGATGGCCTGAACGGGTGAAGGCCTGGGGAAAAATGAGTCAGTTTGGCTGTCTTTATTCTGAATGCTTGTTTTCATCTTAAAAAACACAAGCCCTAAGGTAAGGAAACAGGGCCTTGCACGTTTTCTCTGGAGGACCTGCTCACCGCCTTGCAGAGTGCGGCACACGCGCACCGTGACCAAACGTCTTCATAATTCCCTATTGCTTCTGTATGTAAACAATTCTCAACCTCAAAAGCTGTGAGATTGACTGACTGACTTCAAGTTTGCTTGATTTTCCTTTTTTAAGTGAAGCTCACTCACATTTTGCAGATTATTAACAAACAATTTTTCAGGAATAAAATTAAAATGTCACAAGGGAAACTAATGAATATTTCTGACAGGCATTTCAACCTTAAAGACCATTTACAGAGAAGTCTGTGAGAGAGAAACAGGTTAAATTTGCTCTTCAAATTAAGAGGCAGTGCTAAAGCCACATGCAAACATAACTGGGTTTAAAACCGGATACCTAATTAAACTCCACAGATTAGATCAAAAGAATGTAAAACACTTTTTTTTTTCCTCATTTGTTGTTCTCATGAATTTAGTTTAGTAGTAGCAAAAGAGTTATTGCTACTTCAACACAGTTTCAACGTCTTTTTTAGAAGGAGAATGGATACAAGACATGATACCCTTTCACTTCAGCATCCTTTTTTGCCTACTTGCTGATGCTAGTGCAGCCCTTAAAAAATAAAAGACGTTCTACAAAAACTACTGGCCCCACCTAACATTTGCTATTCACAGCTGATAAAGCTTTTCCTACAGCACACATAGAATTTTCCCTAGATTAAACGGGGAAAACCAGAACTAGATAGATCCTTACTGAGGCCTGAGATACCACACATAGAAACCAAAACAAGTTTTAAACGAGCCCAGCCGGTTTGACGGAGACCAGGAAGCTCTCCAGCTGCAGCAGTCCTGAGGAGAGTCTGCCATGGGCTTGTTTTCCCCGTTTCCGGACAAACTCGTTTCGGCTGAGGTTGGATACCTCCAAGCTACACTGCCATCTCCAGTGCAGACATGTCCTGAGGGAGAAAAACAGTGACTTGCTAAAGCCCATACATTCTGTCTTCCTCACCCCTTGATTTACTTTCCCTTTTTAAAACAGTCTTTTCAGACGCCACAGCTCAAAAATAAAGCAAAAGAACAGCAACAGAAGTACACAGGGACACTAACTGGTGAGACATCAACAGTTCGCATCAACAGCTCTTCTTTCTAGAACATAAAAATAGAAAGAAACTTAGTTATTCTTTAAAAGCCCTTGTGGAGGAACTAATAATGAATACTGACGGGTAATTTTTGTCACTAATATATGCTTGAGGAGCTCCTAGACAGTAGCCAAGATGATCCATCTGCAAACAAGATGTCCTTTTGACTGGATGTTAGTCTGCAAGAATAAACTGGTTTTAAAGCAAAGGCACAAAATGATTGTCGCACTGATACACTGAAAAGGAAGGGGAAAAAAGAGAGTATTATCTCAGGTGCCTAAGAGCTGGCCGTATGTGTGAGCTACCCAGCCCTGCAACAGGAGAGCCTAATAACTAAAGTGCAGCATATTTCTGGAAAACAAAAAATTTCCATCTACTCCAGTCTCCCATTTCCCTGGACAAGGAATAATTTATTATATACAATTCAGGAAGAAAAATATGAGGCATAGCCTTTCTAAATTCATGACAAAGGTTTTTATCACACAGGGTAAATGGAAATTCCCTAAACAGGCAAAATGAAAGGTTCTCTATTCTGTCAAGAAGCCTGCCAACAGCGATGTCAAAGACAGAATACATACCAGACATCCAATTCTTCAAACAGCCCCGAGACACGAGGAAAGTTAAATCCAAATTAGAACTTCTCTTTTAGGTGCACCTCCATGCCTGAAGATACCTGCCATGCACATATACAGAATTATCCTACCCTGAAGTGTGGCAGTTCAAACATCTCCCAGGGCCACACTGAAACCAACTGAAAGTGGGTCTGCTATTTTTGGGAAGAGAGCTCAACTCCAGTCTCGCACACAGGTAGAACTGCCGCAGCAGCTATTGAAACTATCATATGTATGTTCCTTAAATCCAACTTTTACATTAAAAACTACTAATAGTTGCTTATATGGCTTATGACTAAAACTGAGAGTAAGCCAAATGAGTAAGAAGCAGCAACATTTCAAACAAATTTCCACTTATAGATAAACTCTTTTAGAAATTTCAGGTTAAATGAATCATGGATGCGATTTGTTTATGGCCATATTGTGAATTAGGGGAAGACTGGAAGCGAAGAGCCCAGTTCCTACCTGTTTATTTCCAATGAACCAGTTTGCCAAAAGAAGAGGATGCCTTTGTCAGTGTACGTACAACATCAAGGACAGCAGTGTCTGGCACCTCAGCTGGGTACTCTTATTCTATTATAAGAAAGATTAAGACATATTTCTATTGGATCAACTCCGTCTCAGCGCTAGGGAAAGATTTATTCTTCCAATTTCTTCTAAGATAGGTGCAATTATTATTCTAATTTTACACAGGGGAGAATGGCAACGGAGATAAATCATGTCACTTAATTAGCATCCCTGGAAAACTTGACAGTGTAGTTCCAGGTTACACTTTGTTCTCTAAGCAAATATATTTATTCAGCATTTATCTCTGTCTCTATCCCAGGAGACACGAGCAGCTCAACAGGTATGTTTGGAAATCGCTGCTTCTCTGTATTCACGGCTTCAGCGACTGCAAACTGATGCACCCAACTGGGATGCACCATTAAATATGTGACAGACGTACCTGCAGAGAACTCATTAATTCTAATCTCTATTCCTGTTAGTCTAGAAATATTAGCATATAATTGTTAGTTTCTAAAATATTCTGGCAAACCTTTTTAAACTGAAAAACTGTGTCAGCATTTATTTTGGAATATCAAATGAAGGTCCAGAGGAGGGCAATGAAGATGATCGTGGAGCAAAAGGCTGAGTGAAGAAGCAGCCAGAAGTAACGCTCTAAGTGCATTGTTAGCCGTCACTGCAGTCTGATATAAAGAAATCCAAAGGAATTTGCACATCTTCTTTCCTCAAAGAGTATGCTAGTCGAAGAATCACTGCATTTCTCTCTTCTGATGTTTTTTTTTTTCCTCCCTGGAAGTCTCAAGATCAGTTCATTCTACACAAAATCAAAGCCTGGAAGTAATATCAGACTAACCGATAGCTGTGTACAAAAGCCCTGCAAAAATGAACGCATCCATCTTAGTGACAGAAACCGCTCGCATTCACAAACGCTGCGTCCCCAGTGAGAAAGGCAGAAGACCACATGTTGTTCTGTACAATAGCATACGGGGACCAGGGATTTATTGTACATTTCTCCAAACCGCAGCTTTGGGGACAAAACCTTCTATCTGCTTAGACCTCTCAGCCTGCCTCTTTAGCATCTGCGGAGTCGAAAGCCTGACAAAGGAAAACTTCATTTAACCAGAAAGATATCGAACGATGGACGTGTAAACAGAGCACGGCGGTACCTTTGAGAACACTGCGTAAGGATACCAACAGTGTAGGAGAAACCAGACTATGAAAAAGAAACACAGCTTCAACTCTTTGATAATGCTTAAAACAGATTTGCAGCAATTACAACCTTGGCCAATAGCACAGTTGAAAGTAAACACACTGGCCAATAGATCTTTGCAGGAAATAATCTGTTTAATTCTTTAATTATCTGGGGAGGAAGATAAAGAGAAGAGAAATGCACAAAATAAATCTGTGGGAATGTAAACACTTGCACAGCGTGGTACCACAAGCGTGGACAGGAGCGCTGCAGAAATCACGATGTGGTTTTGCTGGGCGGTTTCCCACCGTACGCGGGGGCACGATGAAAGGCGGTGTAATAACCCACGTACGCAGGGGGGTGAGCTAAATTTACATAGGCAAATGGGGGCAGATTTCCCTCCCTGCTCACTCATGCATACCTCATTGCTGATTATTTATTTTTTATTTCATCGTTCTGTTAATGCAGAACACAGGACTGAAGCTGAGGGTTGTCATTCCTTATGGAATAATACGATAAAACACTCTCTCTGACTTCTTTTTGTTTGATGGGTTTTTGAATCAGCACAGCATGGCATCTTACCATAAGAGTTCAGTGTCTGGTTAAGCTTTTCAGGCAGATTCCTACAGTATTTTGCACTTTGCAATTTCATAGGAACTCAGAGTCCCAACTAAGTAGGATAAAAAAAAAAAAAGCATTTTCTGTTAAAAAAATCATGGTTCATAAGCAAACAGCATACTGCATTTCCAAACAACTGCTAAGTAAGGAAGCAATCCTTATTGTCGTGGTTTAACCCTAGTTGAGAATTTAGCACCACGCAGCCACTCACTCACCCTCCCCCTCCCTGAGGGAGTGAAGGAGAGAATTGGGAGGAAAGGAAAACTCATGGGCCGAGATAAAAACAGTTTACCAGGACAGTAAAGGAAGAGAGAATAATATATATATATTAATAGTTATAATAATAAAAAATAAAGGGATAATAAAATATACAAAATGAACGCTGCACAATTTCTTACCACCTCATGACCCGATGACTGATACAGCCCATCCCGAGCAGGAATCACGGAACTAAACCAAAAGTGATCCCGGAACGATCCCAAGCAGCGAGAGAAAGAGCAAGAGAGCGCAAACTGCCACTGGCCAGCCCTCACTTATATACTGAGCATGATGTTTATGGTATGGAATACTTTCTTGGGCCAGTTTGGGTCGACTGCACTGGCTACATCCCTCCCAGCTTCTTGAACTGGGAGCAAAACCTGGGAAGCTGAAAAAAGCTCTTGGTCTCTGTGGCAACAACTAATAACATCAATGTATCATCAGCATTTTTCACCTACCAGATCCCATACTAAATCCAAACCACAGCAGCTATTGGGAAGAAAATTAGCTCCATCCCAGCCAAAATCAGGACACTTATGAAAGGATAGCGTTTCATTGCATTAAAGCGTAGCACGGCTCAGAAGATGTTTTTCATAAGTCTGTGTGATGAACTCCTGCTCAGTTTGGCACATTTTCTTTCTGCCATCCTGAACTATGCTGAGAATTACAAGGCGCGCTTTTGAAAGAGTACACATGGAAGAAAAGAGACAAAGAGCCTAGTAAAGGGCCAATTAGCTTGACAGAAGCCATGGACTAAATGGAAATTATAAACACCAATTTTATACTTTCAAGCCAACGTGGAACTTCAGTAGAACAGGGATATGGAATTTCTGCACTATATTGAACGTACATAGATAGTTAGCACTACATGTTACATTAAGAACAATATGTTTTAAGCGACTTGTACTAGGCAGGATTTTATCTGTAGGACTAATGAAGGGCATTCATGCCACTCTCCCACAGTAAAGCTGTTAGTATAAATGGGACCAACTCCCAGTGTCACAGACAGCACAATGCTAAAAGGTTTAATAGGCTATTTGGCAGGAGACAGGCAGAATAGATTCAGCTGCTAAAACTGTGGCAGTGACATTTTGCCCTTCGTTACCAGTGTTCTTATCTTTCCCCATAGAAAAACAAGCGTTGGCTGGTGCAAGCTGTGAGTCTGTCAGTTTTTAGTTAGGCTGCACTACAACAGCCCTGCTTCACGGGGAGAAATTTATTTCCCAGGAATATTTGTAATCTGTTGCTATTAACGGTTTAATTAAACATAGCTTTAGGGCACTAATTAACACATAATAATTACATGCTGTGACTATCCTCGACACCCATCATCTAGAAAATACACAAGAATAAATAAAAATGGGTGCACAAACTATATACGTGCCACGGCCTCGCTTCCTTCCCATTGAATTCAACAATAAACTCCTCAAATAATCAGGCAGAGAACGCTGCCCTAGAGAATAAATTGCCCCAAAGTAAAATCTTGTGTCTTGACAAGTTAGAATTACACAGGAGTTTCAGTAACAATTGATGGGTCACAGTTTTATTTCCAGTCCCACTGACACCAGTGAAAGGACATTGGAACAGAATTGTGAAGACACATTGGATACCCTGAAACAGTTAAAAAGAAAGACTAGGAAAATAAAAAAAAAAAAAAAAAAAAAAAAAAACAAGAACAAGAAAGCAGCTGTAAATCGGATAAAAGCCAATGTAAATACTGTGCTTTTCCAAGGCAGAAAAGGGCCAGGCAGGTTTCTGCATCCTTCACAATTAATAGGCCAGAGCGCCGTTCCCAGAGTTCTCTACTCCCTCAAGAATGCTTATCTAATCCATTTTTAATCCCTCCGGGTGATTCACCTGCGTGCCGAGAGCAAGAGAAGAAAGCTCCCACTTCTAGCTCTTCTACCTTATTCTCTCCAACATTTCTGAGCGTGAATAAATGCTTGAACATATGTTGCAAAGCATGACTAAGCAAAAAAATTCATTCCCGGCATACCATCACCACTACACCCACCCAGGCAATTATTGATTTGCAATTAACTGCCCTTCCGCAAGGCTTTATACGGGTTTTATTTACCATGTGCATTTGTTTCAGACAAGTCACTACTTCTGAAACAAAGCCACACGTGGAACAAGGGATTTGTTCCTCCTGCCATGGGCGTTACGCTCTGGAATCCTGCAGTGCTTCTCTTCCCCTGTCACTAATACTGCAAAGCCTCTTCTCGCCGCAACCAACCCCCAGACAGCTTCAGTTCCGACACGTAGCAATGAGTCGTTGTCAATCTGATGCATTACTTGTTGTTCTAGGAATTAATTTAGGAAGACATACTACGTGGAGCTTCTTAAGAGCAGCATATAAAAAAACGTTCAGGCAATGCACCAAACCAGTGATACTGTGTCCCAGGGACTCTGCTCTTGGCACTCAATATTCTTGGGCGCCATCTGCCGGCATTTTATTAATTAGTGACATCTCTAATGACATCAAATGCCCAGGTCAAAGTCGAATGTTTTCTTCGGAAAGGCATTTTCTCTTCCAGAGGCAGAAGTATGTTCACCCACAACTTCCAGCAAAAGTCTGGAAGACAGATCTTTCCAGTCTTCCTCCAGTCCCACTGATGGTAGCTGAAGGTGGGCCAGGAAAGGCCACCCAGCCTGGGACACAACCCCTCCCACAGGTGGAGGAACTCCAGGTAGCACCTTGGTCTTACTGTCTCTTACACCGTATCCCTAGAGGACAAAATTCAGGATGCCAATCTCCGTGCTCAGAAGCTTCCTACCACCGACAGCAAATCATCTCAGCAGCTGAATGTGACTTTTTGTCCAAGCTACTAAAACCTCCAACACATTCTATTTATACTGCTGTTGTTCACCCACTGTGCGTCTCACACATTTAGACAACAGTTGATCCGAAGCCACAGAATGTTGGTCTTGACTCTGCGTATGACTAAGTCTGCGGTCATTCCCAGTGAAGATTGTGATTCACCTTCTTCACACGAGCTAAAAGTGTCTACTGTGCCAAGATCTGGACTGAGAACCCTGCATCCCCATTTCCCTGCAACGCAGGAACACGTGGATGTAAGATTCCACCTCACACCTACTCCTAGTCCAGACACACTCTCTCTTTGCAGACAACGGCACCACACACTGCTCTAGGAAGGACAAACCGTTGTTTGTACAGGTCTCTGTCATTCAAAACCCAGCAGAATAAATACCTCTAAGAGTCAGATATTCCCATCAGGCTCCAGAGAATTAGGCATTATTCATGTGTGACAAACAAAATCTAAATTTACAAGTGTATGAATCAGGAAGGGAATTTCCAGAAGCATTTCAGAATGAGAAAACCATTTAGCCGTCCCTCTTCAAGCAAACCTTCTGCCACACGTAGGCTCCAGAATGAGGAAGAAATTCAGCTCTAAAATACTCCGTCAACGACACCAAACTCAATTTGGAAACATTAGCTAATGAAAAATACAAACCTGTTCCTCCAACCACAGCTATGAAGACAAATTGAGTATACTCACTGAACGGAAATTAGAAGTATTTTTAATAGCTGGGCTTAGCAGAGGCAAGTGTACAACTATTAAACTCTGTCATACATTTTTTTACCGAAGGATCAGCCCTAAGAATAACTAAAACCACCACTGTAAGTATCTCAGTGTATGAGGAGTTAGACATGTGCAACTAATGGGGGATGTATAAATCCCTCGCATAAGAATATTTATGTGCATACTGGGTGCTGAAGGAAAATTCTGAATATAACCCCCCTGTTCAAATATTCCATGAGCAGCTGCCAGCTCCTGATTGCCCTTCAAACCCCAGCCCGGAATACAACTGTTGGGATTCAAATTCATGCAGCATTACTTGTCTGTGAGTATAATTAAAGATACAGACCTGCTGCAGACGTAGGGAAAGCAACGCTGGCTCAGCTGCGCATGACACAGCACATCGATTCTGCATCGCTCATGGTCACACACAGAACATTTAGCAAATCATCAGTCACCTTTCTCGTCTTCTGTCCAACCCAGTTTCAAATATTCCAAAGGACAAATCGTAATCTCCCTTGAACAATGCTTCCATAATATTGACACTGTTAAGAAATACCTCCTCATAATCAAAATAATTTAACTCCTCTGAATTTTCAGTTCATTTCAATACTGATATGACTATAAACAATTCCATTGATTCTTTGGGCTTCTATATCTCCTTTTACTGAAGAGCTCAGTGAAAAGGAAGTATTAAAAAAAAAGGACAGACTCCCTCTACAGGAGTTAAAAATGAAAGTGATACGCCCACCAGCTGAAGGGCCACTGGATGACAGTCTGTCTACCTGAACAACAAAGATATGCCTCTCTTCTGACACTCCTTCAATCTTTCTAAATGAATTTATGGTTGCTTTCTTGAGCATTCTCTGCTGTTTACCCAGAAACATCTGCATTATTTGTTTTTCCCAGCTCAAAGATTGCCTACATTTCCTTAAGTTTCTCTATTTTCTATCCTGTCCTAGGGTTCTCTCCTGTTTTGTTTTTCTCCCTTCTGAAAGTTCAGACACAATATTAAACTTTCCTCTTATCTTTCCTCCTTCTTCACTTCCATATGGGTCTCCTCTTTCAGTTTTCCTTTCTGTGCAGCTTTTTCCTCCCTATAGGCAATATACTCCCCCTCTCCGCTCTTCCTTTTCTTGAGCCATCCATTCTTCCACTGATGAAAGGAGTAACAAAACAAAAGCAACGATTTATGTACCTGACAGCGTGAAACTTACATATTAATGGAATAACATCACACATTCATGGCACAAAGCTGCAGCTTTCCCTCAAACGTGAGATCCTGGATGCTCTGCCATAAGATATTAAACACCAGTTAAGTGCCTTGGGTTCCTAGCACAGCGTCACCACTCCTTTCACCAGCTCCCATCTCTTGTTCTTTCCATAGCTCTCATCACAGAGTTCTTTCCTCCACCTTCCAGGTGACTCAGCTAACTTTTTCCTTCTGCACCTTATCTTACCACTTCCTACCCTGATTTAGTGAAATCTGTTCCTCTTACGGATTCTGAATTCTGCATCTCATTCCAAAATATTCCCTCCACTGGGACTGAAAAAATTTAGCCAACTATTCTTTTCGAGAGATCAACTTCAAATGAGAAGGCAAGGGTAAAAACTTGAATGAATACTTGTTCCGAAGCAGCGGCAAAGCCACGTCCGTCAGCCTAGGAGCCTAGCAGCCTTTGGGAGTGCTACGCAGCCCAGCTCAAACGGCATTTACAAGCCTGTCAACATCATCGTTCTGCCACTGCCACCTCTGCCTGTTCTAATGGAAACATATACAGGAGGAGGTTACGATTTCTATTACCGCGCTCAGTCATAAACCCTCCGTCATAAACAAGACTTCATTTGCAGGGTATTATATATACAACAAAAGAAAATGGGTGCTCCAAAGAATTTACTGTCTGAGAGACAACACAGGTAAATTTTCTACAAGGGAAGCAATGAGATAATAACATGAGAAGTACTAATCATACAGTTGCGATCGAGATTTTTGTAGGCATTGCTGTAAGAATTCACACTAGACCTTTCAAAAAATGACTCTGAAAACAAACTGGTTGGCCTAACACAAACCTCAGCTTGCATTTCACTAGATCAGATGCCTCACACCAAGTTCACCAGGTAAAGACACCTAAATGGCTCCTTGGGAATGCTGCTTGGGAATGGAGGATATCAAGACTATTCAACAGCAGGCACCTCATTCCATCTGCTCCCCTCTTTCAGAAGCCAAGAGAGGAAAGAAGCTACTCCAAATGGGAACTTTAGAAAGAAGCTTAATTGAAGCGCTTTGAAGCAGCCTCTGGCACTGTTGTCTGTGCAATAACAAGGGCAAATATCTTCTCTGAGACATGTACCAATATTCTCCCTCCTCTCTCTTCCGCCCTTTCTATAGCCCCTGGGAAATCTCTCTCCTCCCACTCCTTACAGTTTCCTTCTGTGCTTCTCTGCTGCTGAATGATCTCGTTGCCTGAGCAACTGCAGCTGAGGTGGGGAGCAGGGAGAGGGTTCTGGCCCAGTTGTGCGCTATCGGCAGCAGCGCTGCGTTCTGACCCTCCGGTGCACGACAGCAACGGCAGCAGCCTCCGGAAATTAACAGTTCAGCCAGGCTAGGTGCCTTTAGTTGGGTGAAATCTCCTTACTAGGGGATTTTGCAGCCACCTTATATTTTAGTTCAAGTACGAATATAATAAGCCAGCACTCAAGACTCTCAAACAAGTGGTTGTTTAGCTTATCTGCACACCCAGATTATATTCACAAAGCAGCCACATCTGTTACACCTTAATTCTGGTCCTAATAGAACTCAGCAGCACAAACGAACTGGTAATTAATCACCAGAATCAGAATAATCATCTCTAGAAATTTCAGATTATTATGATGTGTCTTGGGTATTTTAGAATTCAGAAAAGTAACCAGAACAAAAGCATATATCAGTGACCTTTCCAGACCCACTTCAGTATTTGTACTTGGCTTTCTTTTCATCTTCTCTGCCTGTCTCTTGGTATTTGAACAATATCTGGTAAAATGAGAATGCAGTCTCGGTGCTATCGCTGTGCAAGAAATAATAATCTCTGCGAGATATCCAGCAGAGATTTCATTTCTAATATTGTTTTATTGAAAAAAAATCCTTTTATTTTTTTTAAAAAAATAGCATTCTGCTTATAAGGTTTTGTGTTCCTACAGTATATGAAACACGACAGGTTGCCTCCCCCCTCCCACGACAGTTTATGATCAAAATGATTGTAATTGACTACTTGCTGCTCTGCTGATTGCAGGAGGCAGAGCTGTGCAGTTTTTCCGGCGTTTGAGCAAAGTATCACTTTGAACACAAAGCACAGCATCATCTGCGCTGATGCTTCTTAACAGATATTAGGACCAGCCTTGTTAAAATAAAACAAAACACCTCAGGGATTGCAGACCTAAATGAGTGTAGCTATTATGACATTACACTCTTTTTTATTATTATTTAGTTTTTACTTCTAAAGTAGAAACATAGTTAGAGGTTCCGGTTACATCAGGGATTAATGGTGAGTTACTGGAAAATTATTTGACCTTTTAAATTTAATATCAATGTGATTTTCATTCAAAATTAATTTACTCCAGCTTATCAAATCTGCCTTCAGTAACTGCATGCTTGCTAATTCTGTCCCCTGCCCTGAATTTATAGCACTTTTTTATTTAGTTTTTGGACTATGTTTATTTTTGTTGAGCATAAAATAGAGAACAACTGGAGCTTAAGCTTGATAGAACCCAACCACAAAAACTCAGGAACTAATACTTCATTTTTTGCTCAGTTATCTTCAGAGATTTTCCAGTTATCTTGCATTTCCAGTTATCCAGCAGAACAGTCAGAGTGAATATCACTGGAGCAAAACGCATTCTGGAATATGTGGTTACTAAATTCAGTGAGAAGCTTAATTAATGAAGTCTGGAGCGCTGCGATTAGATAGCAGATTCCATCAATTCATTTGGAATAAACTAGCAGGATTTCTCAACGTATCAGGAAGTTTCAAAACCATCTGTCAAAACAAGGTTAATACATCTAGGACAGGAGTAACTGTGCTTGGGAGAGCCTAGATTACTGCCCAGCTGCATCCAGTGCTGTTTTTCCAACAGCTCGCTCTGACTCACGGCTTCAGCCACGGTGCAAATCAGGCGACTGCACATACAGCTTTCAAAAACGGAAGGGAGGCTCAGAGTGTCACAAAATTGAGTGAAGGAAAAGGCTTAAGGCCAAGCATCCTCAGTGTGACTCATGGATTTCAACGGGATTACAGAAGGATGGAAATAGACCACGCTTACTGTATTAGGTCAGCGTGCTAATATCATTCACCTTCCGCCGGTGAAAGATTGCTCCCTACCGTTCTGTGCTCTGAAGTATGAGGATAATTGGCCCAAGGGGAGACAAGAAAGCTAGAAGAAAAAAGTGAAATAATGGGAAGAGCCTGAAGAAACAACATTAAAAAATACTTAAAAGTTAAGTATCTTAATTTTCCTTCAAAGGCCCTAATGAATATCACTGATGGACTCTTATCAATATAACCCTTATCAGTATCTTTACCACGTATCTGTTTATCAATACAAACTCTTTTATACTGATAGCCCTCTACCTGTGACTTGCATTTGGTAAAAGCTGTATCACTAGATTTTTTGACAACTTCAGAAGACCTAACTCTCACATCATGTAACAGTTTTGTGACTAAGGCACGCAAAAAGCTAAGTTATGGCCAGCTCCTCTCCATAAAACTTGCCAGAGTAACAACATAAAAAATAATCTCATGAAGACAAGAATGCAATAAAAATTGTATTATCACTTCTTTAAGCTCTAATGAAATTTCTTAGGGGAGGTGGAGCAAAACCACCTTACATGTGGTAAGGGCACTAACCTGGGAAGTGGATCTTCAATGGGCTTTGTACTTTTTCCAGTGAATAATGAATTAATTTTAAGAGAGAATAATTCTGTGAAGCAGGAAGCAAAGCTTATGATCCCTCCTTCAGGTAAGCGTTCTGGGCACTGGGCTATGTCACTAACCTCCTAACATTGCCTGTCATAACAACATCTTTAATCTCCCATTCAGCACCTATCTTGCAAGAGCCCAATTTCTTCATTAAATCAAGGTGTAAAGCTGCGGCTGACCTTTGAGAAGTCTGCATTTGAAGGAGGCGAGTGCAGCACACCAGTCAAGTCAGCTAGTCAGAGCTTGGCAATAATAAACCACATAGCACCACGATGCTGTGCACCTGTACATTTTGTTCATCCTTGAAGTATTTTTAAAACTCACAACCAGTTTCAGTAGGCATAGCAATGTATATTAATAAATCCATTTCCATCTAGCATGGATTGTCCATTTTTTCCATGAAGGTGTATTACTGCTTCGAGGAGTTTACACCTGCTTTCTTTTCCTGGCACGCAAAATATATTTGGGCATTCTTTCTGATCCCTTGCTTACGTCTGGTATTTAATTATACTTCAAGTTTGAACTTTACAATGCAAGTTGGTCACAAGTAAAATTCTAGAATTTCATAACTAAATTAAGTTACGTAAGTGGGAAATAAACTTATTTCATGCTCCCGGCATTCCTTATAACACTAAGCAGTCTCCAAAGTATACTAGCCTGTATTTGCAAACAGTGTGCAGCCCTTTTTTTTTTATTTTTCCCCAATCATAAGCACTTGCTCGGGGCTCTGTTCCGTAGATGTGCTGTGTTCAGAAATCCCACAGAAGCCACCAGTGTCAACTTTTTCACCTGACTGCTCTTGGAGTATCTGCATCAGCATATAGGTTTACAATGGCAGGATTACACTAATTTCAGTAACATAAATAGCAAAAAGCACTAAAAGGGAGAAACTTTGTAGTTCATCCTCAGGAATTCTGGGACAACGTACTTGAACAGTCAAAATTCAGCTGCAACTACATGTAAAGTAGATATCAATTAATAACTTATTTCTGAATATGTTCTGTAAACTGAAGCTTTAATAAATATTTTAAATCTGTTCTCACATTCTTTTGACAATATCACCTCTTTCTTCCCAGTCCCCTGCAAATAGGATTAGATCAACTTCCCTCTGACTTTTAAAAATGCTAGAAATTCCTTCTCAGCATAGCAGAAGGAGTACAGAAAATGCTACATCAGATTAAAAACATCCTAGGAAAAGATGTCATCAGCTAAGACAACTACAAAAGCATCCTGGGAAGGGCCTGCTTCCCAGGGTCACAGAATTTATCTTTTGCTACAGCAGTGAACACACTTGAAGCGCCACTAAACCGGCCAGTCTCTGATAGATTTGAAGCACTCTTGAGGGAGAAGTTCCAATGCTCATTACAAAGAGTATATCCCTACTAAAACTTGCATAAATTGCAAGCTCTTCAGAGCAGTAATCATTCACAAGCATTTGGAAAGACACTACTAAGTGGCAGGTATTACTAGAAAAAAAAATGTTTAACATATTTATTTCAGAAAATATATTTACATTTATATATTTAAGGGTTATATTTACAGGCCATATTATTCTACATGTTGAAAACTGAACTTGCATACCTTTCTGTTCCTCATATCTGTAGACTTGTAATTCTTCTCTTTTAAAGGAAGTTCTCTTGTGAATCCTACCTCTGCAGATTTATCTGTATAATAAATAAGGCCCAGCAGCTTTTAGAAAGTGCCAAAACATATTAAAACCGTAACAAAACAGCAGTAGTTTTATCTAGCTTAATTACAGAGATATCTGTTATTTGGGAACATGTAGCACAGTGACAACAGGAAGAGACATTCAGTATTCTTCCTGTTTACACTGGTTGTGGGCTGAGAGCTAAGAGGAGGCCCTGCCAACACGCACCCAGCGAATCTGCTGGGGTATGACTGCGGTTGGATATCTTCCCTTCCCTGAGACTGAAATACCCAATTCTTAACAATCAGGCTAAGCTAAGTTCCCACACTGGCCCTTACGGTGTAATACGGTCCTCAAATGACACAATTCCCACAGCAGTCCAAGGAGCAGGTGGATGCGTGTAACCAAAGCCTACATTTGATCTAAGTAGGCATTTGTGGTATTTTGGCAGGATTTCTTAGATTACCTTGATCATCTAACTTGTATGATGACTCTAGAGATGGTAAGCCTTCTGGCCTATCAGGAAAAAAAAACGAAAAGACCAAGGCATCGGGGTATGCCAACACTGCCCAACGCCCTTTGTCCAGCTCCCTCAGAATTACGATCCTCTGGGAGCAGTTTCCCTCACCCGCGCTGATCCTGACCCCTGTGCAGTATCCCCCTCCAGCACTAAAGGACAGACAGGACGGACTGAAGCTCAGAAGAGGATGATGGAAAGCATATGCACACCCTTACCATTCCAGAGTACAACACGCCAACTTTCTTCTACACGGAGGACACATCTCTGATTACACAAAATGCAAACACGCACGCGTTTTCACGTGGGCATATTAAAAGGGACAAACAACTGATAGCTGACAGCAAAATAATTCTCAGCAACGTTTCTACGTGCTTAGTGTTCACTGCGCCTCATTCAAAGAGTAAGAGGATTCCTCCCTTGACCGCTGTAAGAGCTCCCTCTGTTGTTACACAGAAAAACTACCTCAGTTTACAGAACACGTTCCGTTATCCTTGCATCGCTGTCATTCTCAAGCGGCGAATTTTCAAACGCTCCACCCCGTGAGATGAGAATCGACACGGTTTTCTGAGATAACTTTTCATGCTTATTTTCTGCACAAGCAATTGCTGTCTTATTCCAGTCCTCCGAAGCGCAAACAGTATCATTTAGAATAATCTGTTCCAATACATCTCAGAAAAAAAAACAACTCTGTATAAAGATCTGCATTTGCCCTAATAAGCTTTGTGCTATTCATATGAAGCACACTGCACAAACAAGTCACTGTTTTTCTAGATGGATTATAAATCCTATGACTGAGTTTAAAAAAAATAATAAAAAAGGACCTGATCAAATTAAAGACCCGTAAGAAAAGCAGGGTTTATTTTAATTAAAAAAGCTTAAAGGCCAAAATCCCCGATTGCACTCAAAACTCCTTCTGAAATCCGTAAGAGTAACAGAATGACAGGGGACCTGCCACCTGACCCGAGGGACCCGCCGCCCTGCGGGAGCTCCAGAAGGTGTGAGAATGCACAGTTCAGCTCGCTGTGAAGGAAAAGAGCGAGGAGCACTGAATCCAAAGTTATTTATAGGCTGAAATGGGAGTTGAATTAAAAGTTCAAGTTTGAAAGTTTGTTATTAAAATATTGCTGTCCTTACTTTCCTTGCTCATTTCCTCCAATAGCTCAAAACTGTGCTTTTTTTTGTGATCAGCTGAGATAAAACACAGGATTGTAGCTCTTGTTCATGAAAACAGGAGTTTTCTCATCCACTGTTGACTCAGACAGCAAATTACTGCAGTGCTAGGACAGTTTTCCAAAAGAAAGAAGTAATAATCTGAAAATCACATACCAAGATTATTATGTATTTGCATGTGGGTACCTCTCCCCTTCCTCACCATAAAAACCCAGTGATCTTGACTGATTTTGATTAACACTGTGGAAAAGCTAGTGGTGACATGAAAATCTAACCTTCTATTACTTGAAAAAAAAAATAGAAAGAATATTTTGTTCCTGTAATTATTCCAGAAATTTCATAGAATGAGAAAATCAACAAAGAGTAGAAGAGATAATAACTTCAAAATCCTCCCTTAAAATGATCTGAAATAAGCAAGAACACATATAGAAGAAAAAAGAACACTGCCAGAAGGCAGCTAAGTAGAAAGGAACCTAAGAAAGAACACAGAGCATCCTTCTTTCCTTTCATCATTTGCTTAATGAACTTAGGATCCACCAGAGAGCCACACCATCCTTGGTTTTGGAACTCCAGGCTCTCAGAGCCCCCACAACCTCCTACTGGGGTCCTTGCCAAAACGCTGTGTAGGCTTTATAGCAAGGTAATTCCTTACCTCATCAGAGCATGCTTATATTGAAATTGTGATAAAATACATCGGGACATTTTAACAGAGCTCTTGACATCTTGGTAAACACAACGACAAAAGCTTGGATATTTGCATTCACTTCAAATGTTTTCTATACAAACATGGTCAAAACTGCCACCATTAAACCTGAAATAAGTATATTGTAGTACAATCATGAAAGACAATACGATATTACTTACCTAAAGAAAAAATGCTCCCGTTGCTGAACATAATCCATTGCTCCAGAAATTCGTCCCTGTTGACACAGCAACGTTTCTGTGCATGCCAGACTGACCACACGTGACCTCAGCCAAATCCAGGCACCGTGACTCCTTGCTTGGTTCCACTTTCCCATAGTCATAATCAGTATCTCCTCCTGCCTCAGAAAAGATTAACCTGAAGAATATAAGGCAATAAAACAAACCAGCTGCCCCTCTTGCAGCTTTAATTCTCTACACCTGAGAAAGCAGCCTCTTCCTTCTTTTCTTTAACCTCCCAACGGCAGCAGCAGAGAGGGCTCTCACAGCACTGAAAGCAGTAGGAAGTGATGGGACACTTATTTCAGGGATTACCACAATTCCAGTCCCTGGCAGCTGGGAGGAACAACTGCAGCCTTACTGTGTTCCTGGACACGGGAGACTCAAGGCTGGTTTCAGGAATAAAAAAATAAAAAATATTTTTACACTGAGGGTGGTGGGACACTGGCCCAGGTTGCCCAGAGAGGTGGTGGGTGCCCCGTCCCTGGAAACGTTCAAGGCCAGGCTGGATGAGGCTCTGAGCAACCTGATCCGGTTGGAGACGTCCCTGCTCCTTGCGGGGGCTTGGACTCGATGGCCTTTGAAGGTCCCTTCCCACCCAAACCATTCTGTGACTCTATGAACAAGGAAATGCTTGTGCTGTTCCCAAACTATGCTGGAGCAGAGTGGCCGCTGCTGCGCGTTCCACAGTAGCAGCTGTGGAAGCAGATCTACTCAGTACTGGTGGTATTTGTAATTTTTGTTATCAGTTGCACAATAAACTCAGAGCAACACATCCAAAAAGTGAGTTTTAGAAGCCGAGTCAGATTTCCAGGGATTATTACAAGAACAAAAAAGACCCTGAGCCATTTCGCTTGCCATCCAATTTCATGTTTTGTCCAAAGTACAAAAAAGATTCAAAGAAAGACCAGAGGAAATTTTGTCATCTTAACAAAAACAAGCTACCTAAAGAC
>JAAGAY010132357.1:0-61717 GCA_011801015.1 Ardeotis arabs
CCCCCCCCCCCCCCCCCCCCCCATCAGGGAAAAGTACCAGGGAAACTAGGGGAGAAGAAGTAGCTGCAGCCTTGGTCCCACAAACCCTTACAAAGGCAGCTTTGCACTTGACTAACGTTCACAGGCATGGTTAAGTACGTCACCGTTTGCAGGATCAGGCTCTACATGGGGCTGCTTGAATTAACCTCACCCCCAGAGAATTGGCTTGCTTGTCTGCAATAAAACCCAATCCCAGGCCAGTCAGCAGTAATTTGGGGAATGGAGCGTTTGTGTCTGGAATTGGGAGGGGGCGAGTGGTGGTACTCACTGCAACGTCCATGGCCTTGCCCGTAATTAAAAACATGCACTTACCCTTTCTGACTGGGAAGCTGAAGTGCCTCCAGAGTTCGCAGCTCTGTGCTGCTGATAACTCTGGGCTAATGGCCTTATTTTAAGCAGCTCTTAAGGAAAAGGAGGGGATGCCAGGACCTCAGCAGATCTGTTGTGCACGTCAGCACCTGTAGCTCAAACCCAGGACTTCAGGTTTACGCTAAATTTTCAGATTTGGGATGTCGCTGTGGCTATGGGGTATAAAAAGCCCCACAGAGACACTGGAAGCCTTTCAACCTGGCTCCCCTTCTTCCCTTCCATTGCATGAAGGAGTAGTGGTAGTGGCCAGACACTACTGGTGACACCAGCAAGGTGACCTTTGGCTCGGCTAATGAAGGCAAACTGCTCCAGGCTGCTGGATTTATTCCCGCACCATTTGTCGCTGCTGAGTCAGGTGCTTCATATAAAATATGTGGAAGCAGAGACATTCAGTGTCTGGATTCGGTTATGAAGGGTCAGAGCTCAAAGATATCATTTCTCAGGTCCCAACAATTTAAGTCGGTTTGCTCAGTGTTTATAACAAGCTGTAGACAAGAGCGGAGAAGTCGATAGCTCTACATCTATCTGGCTTGGACAGAAGGACTAGTCAGCCACTTAAAGTAAATAAATAAATAAATATATTTGGGCAATGGCTTAATGAGAACAAATTTCTCATTTTAGCATCTATCTTATCTATCTTTGACTATATATTAAGCATACAAGAAAGGAGCACAAACCAACATACTCGGCTGATCCAAAACTGACATATTAAAAGTTTTACTTCCAATTTATTAATTTCTCACAGTGATCTATCTACTGCCTCTACTAACTAATATTTAGTTCACGAAGCTAGAATCTAGCACTTAAATCCACTGAATTGAGTTGTTCTTCCTTAACAGGGAATGACCTGGATGGACTGCAGTTTTAGGACTTGGTTAATTACTCCAAGGACGTTATTTCGTGAAGCCTCATGGCTAAATCTCAGAGTGGACAGCAAGTAGAGGTGGGGTCAGGCATTTGTGAGAACAAGCGTGCAGCTACTCACTTTGCAACTGCACAACCAGGTGTTGAAATCTGTCTTGCAGGGCTCCCCTGGAAACCCAGCCAGTGGTTTTGGTGAGAAGGAACATTGCACTCAGAGGCTGGGCCACCATTGACTTCGAGCAACTTTAATCAAGAGATCTTTTTTCCTAACAGGAAGGCAGACTTTTTTTTCTCCTCTCTTTTTTAAATTAGAGAAACACACAAGTGATTCCAAGTTCAGCCCATCAGTTGTTTTGGTTTCACATGACTACTGAGAAATCAACTGTAAAAGCTGGTGCAGTTACACACTCACATACCACGCACAGAACATGAACTATAAATACTGGCAGGGAGTCTGGTTTAAGAAGCTGCAGTTAAAGTTGTGTCAGAACAGCCCTCAGAACCCCCATTTCCAGAGATTTATATTGCAGGGGTGGGGAGGGAATAAATCCGATTTTGCTGGAACATTGCCTACAACTTCTCAACCATAAAGCCTTTATTTATGGCTGTTACACAGCATGAAGGATTCAATTTGTCCTTTGTTATGAATTTCAGTGGATCATGTAACTGTTCATTTCCAGATATTCTAAAAAAGTTAGTATTTTTGGTTTGCAGGAAAAAACAAAGTGCTTCATAGTCCATACCAGTGGAGATGGGCTTAGACCACACTTGATAGAGACAGTACAGCGTGGCCCCAAAGTCCTGCAGTTTCTTCCACTGGGTCCACAGAAGAGGATGAAGTCTAGGCTCTAGCTTGAGGTACCCGCACCACAGCCTCCACCACATCAGCCATGATCTTCCAACCATTTCAGTCTTTAGTCGGGAATGGCAGCCAGCTCCCTTCAAGAGCTGCTGGAGGGACTTCTGCTCAAAATCAATAGCTCCAGCTCCACAGGAGCAGGGGGAAAAGCATAACCAATTCAAGGCAGACTGGATCTGGTCTTCCCAGCTTTATGAGATTTCCTGCTTCTAGTAGCAGCTGACAACAAGATGCCCAATAAAAACATCACAACCAGAGAGATGTGTGTCTTCAGCAACGCACCGCACTTTGCAGCCCGATTCCTCTGCAGTGGTAGCGTGGAGTCGCAGTGACAAGCCTATTAATTAGCACTTGCAAAGCATCCTCTCTTCAAAGCCTTTTTATTGGTATTAGTTAAAAAGGAAGATTGTATTTTGCATTCATTTATTTCTGTTTCTCATCTGGCTCAAGAACAAGCCTTGGAAAACCTGTTGTTTGGGCAAGAGGTAACAGCCTCAAGTTAAAAGAGACGGAGACTCCTTCCTGGGAGATGTGGGAGACTGACAGCAAATTAAGCCCAGAAGTCAAATATTATGTTCTCCAGATGGGAGTGACAGTCTTTGAGGAAGCAGATCTGGTTTTCTGCTGCAGCACCTCTCAGAAAATGAAAAGAAAAACATCTCCACTGACACTGCAGGATACTGGAGTGGCTTTTGCTTCATTTCCAGACCATGTGCCAGACATACTCTGGTATCTTCTCAGATGCGTCGTCCTTCCCTTTATGAAAAGAAGTAGAAGACCAGGGGAGTGTCATGGCCATGATTCACCTACCTCCTCTTGAAAGATCCTCAGCAGATGGAGAGCTGAAACAGCTCGTCAGAATTGTCACTATCAAGGCCAGTCCTTGGCACATCAAACAAACACAGGATTGATAAGCAGTTTGTAAGAACATGGTGCAGATATTCTGCGGCTCCTTACCACACGGCAACCAAGACACAACATCCCTCTTCTGCAGATACACTAAAACAAGTTAAAATCCTTCAGTGTAAACGACCACAGAACTGTGTAAGCTATGTGCTTTCAAGAAAGACGTGAGATACTGATGTCCCTACAGCAGGAACACTTGCTAGACAAAGACATGAGCATAGCACCCTGCATCTTGTTGCAGAGCATCCCTCCTTTATTATGAGGGGAACTGTTTTTCCAGTAGGGCTCTAAGGCTGAAGGCAATGCTTCCTATTTCTTGTTAGCAAAGTAAGCATTAATGAGCTTTGCTGTTCCCTCTGCTCCTTGATGGCAGCACAATATAGTTCTTCCATTGGTGGGGAGAGCAGTAAACTTGACTACAGACTACCAAGCATCTAAGGCCCTTAATAAAACTGATGGCACCAAGCATTGTGCTATTAGAGAATGAGATTTCCAATGCTGTGTAGAAGAGAAGGTATTTCAGATGCATGGAGGTCCACTGGACACAAGCAAGGAGAGAGACATGCAAGACAGGCTGATGGGGAGCCATTGATTGTACCGGATGGCTGCAGAGAAGAGGACCAGACACTGGGAAGGCAGGCACAGATGGTTCTTTTAGCACTTGCAAGTGAGCTAGTTCCAACTCTTCTGATGTTTATTTTCCACCACTAATTTCAAGCCATCTTCCTGAACTGCTTGATTTTTTTTTTTCCAGTTCTTAGCCTGCTTTGGCAAGTCCTCACCACTGCTGTGCTTTGGATACCCTTGCACTCACACACATATGTGTGTTTACATGTTTCTAATACATACATGTGTGTATATACAATTAAGAAAACCAAAGTAACTTGACTACTGCCTTAAGAACTGGGGAGTCGAACCCTCCTCCAGGTTTGGAAAAGGGCTTCAAAACCTACAGTAGCTTCAAGCAAAGCCTAGAAAGTAGCAGAAGGAGAGAGGAGAGGAAAAAGATCACCACAAAATGAATAAGCACACTGTCCTTTTGCCAGACAACAGATTTCTGTGGATCGAATTGAGTATTTCTGCTGACAGTGCTAACCTTAAGTTGCACACTTACGGAGAATGATAGAACATACCCAACATCTCTTTTGTTGTCTCCAAAACACCTTCCACAGCACTTCCTTGCATACATGCAGAGGCATCACAAACAGAAGCAATTTGTCCCTCACTGGTCCTGCTGCCACCTAGGCTTTGATGCACCTGTAAAGGCTCCCTGGTTCTGGAGCCAGGTGACAACAATACTTCAGTTGATTTAGCTTTAGCTTTCAGATCTCTGGAAAGTGGCAGAAACAACCCCATACATAGGTTACCACAGAGAAAACTATTGATATCCTAATCTCTGTTTACATGCAGATTCTGAATGCAGCGAGATTTTAATGAGGTTTTATCACTTTACAGGAAACACGACTTCCCAAACACACTACGGACACAAACACATCCCAGACATGATGTGCTGCGTGTTCAACAGCTCTTTCCTGTGAGCTTCACTGTGCTACGTGGTCACAGAATCACCGGAGAGACTGCACCTACTGCTCCTACTGCTTAACACTTCCAAAAAGTGATTTTGGTTGATTGTCATCTGTATGACAGTAGCGACCTCAAGATCTCATTCCAGGCTCAGGATCCCCCAGTTTTGTCGGCCTCTACTTGAAAATGTGTGGGTTCATTGGACAGAAGCATGGCAAACCTTTCCACCTCCATTACCTGCCTCTGAAGGGAAGGTAAGAATGAGCAGCTTGCCAAAGGTCTCTCACACACACTTGCAGGAGAGTTTTCTGGGTCAAGGACTGAGCAGGCTTTCACATTATAGTATACATGGTATAAAGTATTTAATCATCATCTGCCCCTCCCACCCTCCTCTACATATGAAAATCTTCTGGAATAAAAAAAAAAAAAAAAAAAAGACAGCTACTTGATCAGTGCACAAAAATACTGAGCTACAGTTCTTTCCTCTTCAGTCAAATTAAGGAGAGACCTTTTCTATGCAGCGACGACTGATAAACACTATGCCCTATACTTCAGGTCTTCACCGATGAGGCCTACTTTAATTACTGCTTCCCATTTGCTTTGGCCTCTTCTCAAAGCAAGCAGCACATATAATTGCACATCGAGGGAGACGTCTGCCTCTGATCTGTCTGACCAGTTTCTCCCAACAGTAATTTAGGAGTGTCCTTGTCGGTAGTAGGCTTAACCAGCAAACGAGAGCAGCTTTAGGATTCGGCCATCTTCCCAAAACCGAAGGATTTTCCCTGTTCAATAGGATGTTGCCACATTGGGCTGCCAAAACTGTTCATTGTGCTGTGGGTTGTTGGCCAAAATGAAGCTCAACTGCTGCCTGAAGTTGTACTCATTGAGGTCCCCTCATCTTCGAGGGCAGACATGAGAAACACAGAGCTTGGTCAGGCATCACCAGCATGTTCCTCTGGGGACAGCCCACCCCACGCATCTCAGTGCCAACGCCATGGGTTTCTCACTGTGCCCTGGCCTCTTTCACCTCTATCCAGTCCGCTTAGCTCAGGGGAAAGTCCAGTATATTCACAATCACTCAACAACTAAAGGAAGGGACACTGCTGGAGCACACCAAAACCCCCAAAGCCACCTGGTGATGCAGCCAGCCAGTGCCTGCAGCAGCCTGCCAAGCTCCCCCCTCTGCCCCATCCATTTTCTTCCCCCATTTACACAATCACATTAACATGAAGAGCAACACCAGAAACTTTGTGGTAATGGGACTGGAGTTTCTCAGTCGAGTTTATTTTAACACATTAGAATACTAGATATCCACCGAGTTATATATAGATACAGCTGCATTATAGGAGAAAAAAAAAAAAAAAAAAAAAAAAAAAAAAAAAAAAAAGAGCCCTCTGCTCTGGGGAGCAGGCGCTTGATCAGTCGTTTCCCCCTGTGGAATAGCACAACAGAATAATAAATGACAGCTCTGCGATTAAATCAAGCCTTCTGCTTTAAGTGCCAGAGAGTGTGTGATTGTCACTAACAATCTACCGCTTGTTAACACCGCCGGGGTACGAGCAAACAGCAGTCAACACTCCCCCACCCCCAAAACGGAGCCACTCTACCTATTACTTCATTTATAAATCCACCTATCCTGAGGGGAAACAATTCCCTGTAGGTGCGGGTCGGGAGGGGGGGGTGTTATTGTTATTGTTGTTGTTTTTAAATAACTTTTGTTATTCATGGATTGAAAACCTGAAGGGAAGAGGCGGCGGGGAAGCCATCTGCTGCCATGTTCAATCAGGCAATTACTGCGGGCCGCGTCCCAGCGCAGGCCGCGCAGCGATACCCCACGGCTACGGGAGCGGGGCCGGCACCGCGCTGGGACCAGGCCCGGCTGCACCAACTGCCCTCTCCGGAACAGTGAAAATAAGATGCGCGTCCTTCCCAGCAGCCCAGCAAAGCAAGCCAAAAGCGACCTGATTTTAGCAGTGGTCACAGCAATCCTTTTGTGTTGCTTAGTTAAGGACAAGTTGGGTTTCTCTGCCCTTCCTCCCTTGTCCCATCTCAATCCATTAAGGTTCAGATTCTACCCAACAAAGAAAACCCAACGGCCCTTGTAACTAAGGCCTTGTGACTTGGCCATGGCTACTCAGGGTGGTCACACACAGACCAAAAAAGATCTGGATGGGACAACACACAGCTAGAGACCAAGGACCTCCTCCCATTCAAGTCAACCCCCAAACTCCCACTGAGTTCAAAGGAAGCAGCGCTGAGCCCCGGGGCTGTTTCTGAAAGTGCCAATAGCATGAATTATCTGAGCAGGATAATTATTTTTCTTAGCCAAGAGGCAAGGTATTCTGGCTCACAGATACAAACTTTAAATATTTCCCTGCTGTTTCATTTAGATGGAGACCAAAGAAAGGCACAACAGCTTATTATCATGGAGTTTTATGTTCAGATGGAAATATATCAGGGATAAGGTTTTAACTCTGACATTAGCTGTCCAGACATTTTCATAACACCAATAACATTTGGAATTTCATCTACGAAATTACTCATATCTTAAGCATTTTAGATTTATGGGTTAGACATAAAGAGACTTTTTGACTCCATCCGACAGAAGAAAGCAACAGATGGAGAGGAGGGCTGGGCAATAAAAAAAAAAATCGGGAACATCAACTTTCCCTGAAACGATTCTTTAAAAATTGGCCTTCATATTTGCCTCCAGATGAAATGGAGATGCTGTTACATACAATTTAACTATAAATTACTTCTAGGAGATGAATGGAATGAGTAAGAGTTTTGGTTTAAAAATATTGCTACTTGAATCTTTTTTAACTTCATAAACAGGCTGTTAATTTGACAAAGCAGGTTGGTGTGCCCAAACGCTCTATGTGCTGATACACACACACAGAGCCATTTATTATGTTTCTCCTCTGCTCTCAGAGTTAGGCAAAATACCCTGAAGACCTATAATAAACTCATGATTTCTTGGAGGAACAATTTAGGTTATTTTTAAATGTAGATCTTAAAAGTTGCAGGATTACTGGATGGGAAGATATCAATCAAGTGATTCAAAATGTCCATTCTCCTTAAGTGAGTGATGGATCTTCTTTCTTCTTGCCTGTCTTCTCCTCTTTTCTGTGTCAGTCATACATCCAGGCTGCTATTCACACTTCATTCGCAATCCTCTGTACCTATAATCTCTGTTATTTTGCTGTCGACTCCTCATGCCTCATTAGGCATGTTTGACACCTGCACCTAATACCGTTTCACCAGCAACGCAGGACAGCTTTTGACAAGAACAGATATTTTTCCACAATAGCTTTAAAGAGGGTCTGCAAGTGTGTACCTTGTGTATTTTATGGGGTTGATGTGATTTTTTTCCTCGTTATTCAATAAACTTACATCTTATTCCGCTCTCCTTGTTAGATACGACTGAATTGGCTTTGTCTTGGTTAAGGGTACGCGTGCACGTCTGTGAGGGGGTACAACAGCAAGAGCAAAGCAGTAATTTGGGCCAACGGGGCCTGCATTAAGCACCTAAATCAACACAAACCTGTGCATATCTATGTGTCTATTTTAAAATAATAGAAACCTAATTAACATGATAGCTTTTCTATACATAGGTACAGATGACATTGCTCCTAGAGGAAAACTCTCCTATTAATTAGGCTTCAGCTACTTAAAATAGAGTACTAAATTACTAGAATTCTTGGACTAATAAATTACTGTGCCACTCAAGAGCATGAAACAAATTCTTCTGGGACTGTAACTTCATTTGTTAAAGTGCAATAAATAGTTGCTCAAAGTCATAAATGAATTAAAATAATTCTAAAAGCTTCGGGGTCACAAGAAGTCAAACATGATCCGAGACGCCACTCATTTCGGGAGGGTAGTGCTAACTGTAGAATATCCCCCGGGGCAGTAACAACCCCAAACAAAACGCGTACACAAGCTGGGTTGGGCTGTTCTGTGTGTGGCCTGGGGGAGATGGGGAGCCTGGCACCCCTAAATCAGCCTCGCCAGGTAAATTCCTGTGGGGAACAGTAAACACAAAGTCAGTAGGAAAGTATTATTTATGATGATCGCAATGATGACTAAAATATGCGGATAAAGGGGAATTCCTCTCTCAAACTTTGTTTTTTTTTCCCCGTTGGTTAATAGAGTAGCTTGCGAAGGGTAGCTTGTTTTCAGCTTGGCTCTTTTCACTTGCAATTGAGCAAAACTGGAACTGATTCTTCAACAATATTCAGCCTATCTGTCAAAATACAGCTCTGCCTGCGCTGTAAACTAAGCAAAACATCCCAGTGCTACAGGGAAATGTGTTCTATCTGTCTGCATCCTGAGCATACGGAGATCTGCTGCTACCTTCCTTAACTGAGGTCGAGGTGCTCCACCTGAGGGAATGAGGTCACATTTTTCAGAAATAGTAATTTCAGGAGATGCCAAACAAGATTTTCCTGCAGCTGCTTTGCAGTTCTCTTTGCCACATCAGAACAGCTGAAAGGAGTCAACAGAAAAGCAGAGCGAGCACATTCCAACACACTGCGAACTTGGACCAAGGGATGCTCATTTCCTTTTCTATTTTCTTTTAAATTACAGCTCTTTTGTTGTTGTTTAATTTCTCTTTCCAGCTCAGTGCCAAAGCAAATGTGAGGAAAGGTTGAAACGGTATCTTTAGAATAATAATAATAATAACAACGAAAAAATAATAATCCACAGGAATCAAACATAACGATTCCAGCACAGCCCCTCCGCGCTCCGTGCGGCTGGTCCTTTAGAAGACCTCCCCTGCTATGTTCTTACACAAAGGAAACTATCTGCTTCCCGCATCTGGCTTTATATTTGGCCGTCCTCACATTAAAATTAAATTCTGATAAAAACGGGCAGAAAGGCAAAAGGGTTAGTAGGAAACAGTTTGCAGCGGTATTGATGAGAGCAGCTTGTAGCTGGAAGCCTGAGATAACACCGTTTGTCAGAACGCTGTCACACAGCTGCCTGCATAATGAGGTAAGGAAAAAAAAACGCTCTTTCATTTGTTATCAGTAGAAATCTCTAAAAGAGATGCATCATTTAGAAGTAGCCTGACTAATGGTCAAGTTCTACAGGGATGCAGATGGGATGTGGAAAATATTCCCCAGCAGCAAAGCCCTAGGCTCTGTCATCCTTAGCAGCTCGCAGGCTGCTGCCCGTGGGAGCGGGCAGGCCAGCAAGCACCCTCCTCCGTGCAAACCGGGACCGCAGAGCCCGAGCCGGGGTTTTACAATGTGGCTGTGCTAAAATCCAGTTGTTAAAAGTCATTGTGTTAGAACTGTCAGCCTCATGCCTCTCTTTAAAACGGCTACACACATACGGCACGGAGTCTGTCTTCACTTAGGATTAACTCACGCCAGGGCAACTGCAGTAACACCACTCCTAATCTATACTGCTGGCAGAAGAGACGCCTGCCCATAAATCTTTTCAAACATGTAAGGCACATCCTTGCAATGTATAAATTTATTCAACTAAAAAAATGGTTTAAAGCATCATTTTCCAATTCTTTTCCAAGAAGCAGCAGAATTCCCAGCCGCCCTTTTAGGTGGATCGGTATGGAAGCGAGGAAGATGCACCACAGGAGCTGCTGGAGGTGGGCTGAGGGTCCAGCTAGCCCAACATCGTGTCAAGGACTACTGGGAGAAGGCATCCACCCAAAGGCACCTACCACTAACCTGTTCATCAGGAGAGTTTCTTCTTATCCTCACTACTCTGGAAACACTCAGCCTGTTAGATTTATAAAAACATGTCTTTAAACTGACTTCTACCAAGAATAGTTTCTTTTGATGGCCAACATCAAGGCAGAAGTCAAACAGGAAAACCTCTCCGCAGTTTACTGCTGTCAGAAGTCAGATGTCTGGATACAAAACTCGAACTGACCCAAATATTTCTGTGTGCCAGTTGAAGCTATTTGTGCACTGTCACAAAAAATAACCCTGCGCTCTGAGCACCTGTGGCAGGAGGGGAAGGGTGGGAACGGCAAAGGAGAGCAAAGACTCCCTTGACTTCCAACAGCAAGATGAATTGCAATTTGCTAAACTGGTTTTGACAGGTAAAACTGGGTACATGAGACACAAAGGAGAGAGGACATCGCACCAAAGATGCCAAATATTGATTGTGACCTTTTACAGAGGAACACTTCCGTTGTGCGAATAAGTTGTCCGTGTAGTTAAAAGGCCAAGCAATGCTGAAGGTATTTTTTCTTCCCCTTGCCAAATGTTAATTTGCACCGCGCCATTCACAGGGACTTTACAAGGATCACAGCCTTCCACAGAAATCTCCTTCATACCTCCACTGAATTGTGAAAAACAGTGTTTATGATTTAAAGGGAGTCATGTGCATTATTTCTTCTGTCTGTCTCCATTTCTAAAGACATCAGAGATGGTTAGGTGATTTTGATGTGTCTCTCCCCTCTCTTTACATTCCTCATGTGTTGCTCATTTTCTCCATTCCATTTGGGTTACACGCCATCCTCTGTCACGTCCTGTTTCATGATCCTTTACCCCTGTACTCCGTGTTGCTGCTTCACTTCAAAGGGGGTTTCTGTCTCACAGAGGAGAGAAACAAGGGCAGCTCCGGACAACACTGCACGGATCTACAAAGCTGTGACTACAGCAGAGGAAACCTTGCTCTATCCATACCTGCTACATTAGCTTCTCCAAACACCGGAATAACAAACATTTCTCATTTTAAAAAGCCTTTTTTCCCTTGCTATCTTTCTAGACTTTCTGAAAGATGGATATAGACTTGAATTCATTTTATTTATTTAACATTTTTGGTTTTGAAGCAATCCATTTATAAAAACGGAAATTAAGAGGGAAAACGGCATGACTAAAACTGACTGTGGTTAAAGAACAACAATTTAAAATCAAAAGAAATAAAAGCTTTGTATTAAAGGGAGGTAAAATCAATACAAACTCTAAATCATCGAAATAGCAACACAAAGTTCCTCTCATTTCAATCAAATCTTGCAAACACTTCCATGTAAGTGCCTAATTCATGCTATTCACCAGATTTTTGCACTTTACTGTGAGTGATGCTCTGAGTCCACAGTACCTTCCATTATTGCACTTCTGGATAGAGCTGTGCTGGTTGTAAGAAGAATTGCAGAGTGTTTTACGGAAAAGAAGAAAATATCATGTGAATCCATGCTAAAGTTGCCCCCGCCCCAAATCTCTTCCACCATCTATTCCACCTCCTGCAGCCTGCACCCAACCCATCCACACTGTACTTTGCAGATTTTGAAAAAACCTGGCAGACTCAGCATCTCTGCCTCTGGGATTGCCTTTACTTACAGACCTGATGGAGGACGGGCGGTGGAGAAACCAGGAGCTGGGAAATGTGACTTTGCTTCTGCCACTGTTGAGCTTTAGGTCTCCTCAGGCAGGTACGCTCCGAAGGAAGAGCAAGGAGGGAGATCTGGGGTGTTATTTTGGCCTGGAGCGGGGCGCTGAGCGCACAGGGCTGCTGGAGGCTTACTGGAGAGTCAGCAGTTATGGCCTTTCCAGCATAGACGTGTCCTGCACCAGCTCCCAGACCAGCAAGTCCAAAGGCAACCGGACAGCTGGAGCTCCCCAGGACTGCATGAGCATCCTGGGCATCCTTTGCTCACACAGAATTTCTGCCGTTAGCTCTGAGGTGTGCTCTCTCCTTGGCAAGCACAGCCCTTGTTAAGATCACAGGGGCGAGCTGAACTGTGTGTAGGTGTGATTTACTGCTCCAGCGAGCTCTAACACTCACTCAGCCCCTCATTCGAGAACAGACTTCCATTTTCTCCTTTTGACGCTGATGCATGGTGCCCTTGGGACCAAATGTGTGGAAACGGGATCACATGAAAGGAAAGGCACACAATTAGGAACAAGTCATATGTGTATAGATGTATCTTTTTTAAAAACGATATCTGGGAGTTTAATCAAGTTTCTGCATCAGTAACACAATCCGCCTGTAAAATACCTGCCGAGCACCGCAATCCGGTGGCCACCAGCTGCTCCAGGCAGCCTGTGGGTGAAGACGGGGCAGCGGAGAGGCAGGACCCCGACAGCAGACTGCACTTTGGCTGCACCAGCAGTGCTGCAGAGCATCGGGGAGAGGCTGCTCTTCTGCAGCTCCCTCAGGGTTACAGATTAGGAAAATGGATGCCAAATAAACCCTTTTTTTTCCCCCTACGCCGTTGTACCTACTGTACTGACACTCGTCAAACGTCTGGTCTGAGAAATGCAAAGATTCTCATAATCCTGGTGAATCTACACATTTTGAACAGTAACCTGTCCTCTATTCACCTGATTTTCAGCAGTAAGCACATAGGTGTTAGCATCTAAAGCTTGTTTGCACAACCCGTGTGACACCACACCTTCAAATCTCTGCCCTTCCCAGTTCACAGCCAAATAAATCATCTACCCAACATCTCCCCACCTACGGCTGGAGGCAGACAGATCCTCTGCCGCACCGCAGCTGGCTCCTGTGGAAGCAGAAACTTCACACAGCTCTAAGTTACCTTGGCAGCCATGATTTACAACAGCATTTCAGTGAATCTAATCAGAAGTGTGAATACTCCCCTCCTATCTGGCACACATCGTTGGCGTTCTAATTATTCACACATTTTGGCAAGCATTATGGTGTTCCCCTACCAAGCTCCTAATCCCTGCAGATCAGTTAAAATAAATGAAAGAGAGAATCAAAAGGCACTTAAAAATTCAACGGTTCTCTAAATGGGTTTGAACAGGCTCCAGATTATCAGTGGTTGCAGTTGACTAGCACTTAAAATTAGGCCCTCCCTCTCCTCACACCTCACATTTCCCCTTCGCATTTAAAGGAACTGTCTGCTGTTCCGACTCCTGGACGTACCAAAATGTCTAACTGGGTAAAAAAGGAAAATCTATGCACTGTACCGACAGTCAGTATATACCGCAAAACTTTGAGGTTTGCAGTCTGTATTTGAAGCTGTTAGCTGCAAGAACAGATCACCATGTGGAAAACAATTAGAGAACATGTTACTTGAGGAAAGCGCGGTAAGAACCCAAGTTTTCCTTGTGTTATTTCTGTGTGGAAGAAATGCCCTGACACTGGGGAATGAGCTGCTGTCTTGCAAAAGAAATGTACCACTGAAGTACTCAGAGGAAGAGGAGGCTCCAGGGAGACCAGAGAGTGGCCTTCCAGTACCTCAAGGGGGCTACAGGAAAGATGGGGAGAAACTCTGCAGCAGGGCCTGGTGTGACAGGATGAGGGGAAATGGTTTCAAAATGGAGGGAGGTAGATTCAGATTAGATTCAAGGAAGAAATTTTTTACAACGAGGGTGGTAGAACACTGGCCCAGGTTGTCCAGAGAGGTGGTGGATGCCCCATCCCTGGAAACATTCCAGGCCAGGTTGGACGGGGCTCTGGGCAACCTGATCTGGTTGGAGATGTCCCTGCGCCTTGCAGGGGGGTTGGACTGGATGGGCTTTGAAGGTGTCTTCCATCCTAAACCATTCTATGACTCTATCTATCCCTCTCCGAAAATCTCCTCAACACTGCTACAAGTCCTTTCCTCTGGCCAGGCTCTCCACCTGGAAAGTATGCTTCGTACACAGGTCACCCAGCAGTTCCTCCTCTCCAGCCGCCCGAGCCAGCGCTACCCCTCGGCCTCACCGCACAGCCTCTCCCTCCTGCCTGCATGCAATTTTCTGCTCCAGCTGCTCTCTGTGACCCAGTAAGCAAACCTGGGAATAAACCATAACCTCTCCACTTCAGGTAGTTTAGCATTTAGGTCTCAAAGCCAGTTTTCTGCTGGACCTCCTATCGCTCTCACATGCACACTTGCACCATCATATTTTTATATATCACCAAGTTATTTTTCAGGCAGCTATTTATGAGAGAGAAGACTGCTTTAGACGGCACATGTCTCTTCCTCCTCCTTTACTTGCTCCCAGGTGCCTTGTATAATTGTGATGCTTCTGTTACCACACCGCCGTCACACCAATAAAACCAGCACCCACACATGTCTAGTTATTAAAGCTCCAACCGTTTACGGACCTCTGTGTTCCGAGGAAACACCAAAGGAGTACAAATGTTGATGTTTCACACACATGAAATAACACGGGACAGGTCAGTGCCTCGAAATGACTCTTTCTGAGGTGTCACTGTGGAAACGGGCCAAGAGTCGAAACGGGTCTTGGAGTGACACTCAGCAAAATGCAGAGCTAAAAGCAAAAGGGAAAACGCTCATAAACACATATGTGAACAAAACACCAGTAAAATGGGTGTTTTCATGCTTTTGTGTAGTCTGCAACAATGACAGACTAATTCTTATTCAGTGTAAATCAATACAGTATCATTAAGCCCATTAGGATTTTGCAGATTTACACTGAATGAAGACCCGTACGGTATGTTCTTGGTTTCCATTTGTTAGGGGGAGAGATGGAAATACTTGGTCATGCCTCAGTAACACAGCGGTTCTAGTTCACTGGTGGCTGCAAGCCTGTTCTAGAGGACAGGGAAGGAGAAAAGCAGAAAAAATGGAAAGGCAAAATGACAGAGAGAGGGAAATGTGAGTGAAAGAATGACGTATGGCGTCTGAGGGCTTTTCCCACAGGCATGATCTCCTTCGAGCTCTCCTAAGATGGTCCTTTGGTTTAGCAGTTCTAGTCGGACATAGCCACGCAATAACAGAAAGGTGCTTGCATAAACCTCATCTTCTTGAACACTCTGGATCGTGTGAAATCAGAGTGTAAAGGCATTAATGCATCCATATGTATTTACAGGCAATTTAATTATGAGGTTGAATACTGCTGGCTACATCTAAATTTCAGGCTTCCATGTATGTATTTGGATCAACAACTAATTCCCATTTTTGTTCTTAACAATATTTTTTTAACATTCATCCATTGCGTTAGGCAAAGCGTAGCTGGAGCATTAAAGAGGAGGCTTTAGGCACGGAAGACTTTCTAGATATGGACCCCAACAGTATGGCTTTTATGAAACCTAGACCCCACATCCAAGACAGTAGCAAATACTCGCAGAATCTGGGCTGACGTTCACGAGAAAGCAAGCCAGGGAGTGACACGGAGACAACCTGGAAGAAGTGGCAATAGTTACACGGGAAGCACACGGAGGGAGCAAGTTCCTGTTATTGTTCCCTAAAGGCTCGATCTTTGCGGTCTTATTCACCTGTAACATCCCACTGCTTTAAAGCAGGGCCATTGTGAAGAAAGTAATTTATTTTCTTTGGTCTTCAAAGCCAAATTACATTATTTGTCCCCTTGTAGCTTGCATAAGGCTAGCAAAAACCATGAAGCCAATGCACATTCCACTTTGTGCGCTCCAGTTAACACAGAAGTATGTGATTGTGTGTCCACAAATCTGGTGTGAATTACTGCAGAACAACATTCCTCATTTATGAGCGCAGCCAAAACATTAAGGAGATTTAAATTTTCTTTTTAAGACGCACTCAATTTTAGTAGATCCTTTCATAAACTCTTTTGGAATGATTTTTTTAAGATTGTTAGCAACAGAACAAAGTTATCTGGAACAGATCTGTATTAAGCCTGAGCCTAAATAGATGTTTAGATAAGATATATTAACGACTTGCATTTCTATGGCGGCTCAAAGTGTTTCACAAATATTGATGAATTAAAGCCTCATGACAGACTTCCAAGCAGGACAATGTTAACATACCCTATTTACAGATGGAACAGTAAACTCTGTCAAGAGATATTCAGAGATTAAACGATTTGCTCAGGGTCAGGAAGCCACGAACAGCACTCCAGTCACGTGCCGCTGCCCTCGCAAAACACCCAACTCACATTGCGAGTGACGGGCCACAAACGCAAACATTCATAAACCCTGACTTTACTCTGTCAGATAACCCTGGTATTCACAGGCTAGAAAAACAAAAGTTCTGCTCTCGTTTTTCCTCATTACATCTTATTTGGTCTGCAAACAAGAATAAAAAATAAATAGAAACAACAAATAAATAAATACATAACTTTGGCCCACTGAATGGCAGTTGGCTGTATTTATGTTCTCTGTGCCAGAAACAACGGCAGCCTATTATCCACCCTTCAATATGATAAATGTATGTAAATTGAAACAGCCTATAGCTCATAACGGATAACGGTTTGTACCTTTAGTGTCTTAAAGCAAGGCAGCTTTATGCCATAAGCGGCTCCTTGTCTAGCAATTATGTTCCATTACATATTCTCAGAGAGAAAACAGAAGAGGAAGGGAAAAAACTGCTTGTGCCAACTGACTAAAAATGCAAAAGCTATTGCAATGTATTCATTAGATGCATTGCAACGTCCAGTGAGGCTGAGGGACTCTGAGATGTCTCTCCATAGCTGACAAACAACAAACAAAATCTTCGTTAGAGTGGACATCAGGTTTTCCCACCTCATACGTGTTTCTTCACTGGATGTTTCTTACCCATCTGCTTTTACTTTGCATTCTCTTTGGTTATCCGTGCACACCCAGGTGTATTTTTTAAATGGTGGCAGTTATTTGGGAGGTCTGAAACAGCCAAGGGCCCTCCCCTGGGAAGAAGATGAGTGCCACCCTCCCAAAACACTGCCACACAGAGCTGCTCACACCACTCTCCCATCCCGTGTGCCTCACACAGGCACGGGGTGGTAAACCAGAGAGAAACGAACACTAATCACGGCAAAAGCTGCTGAAGAGCCTTACAAAACTCACCTGAGAAGAAACCTAGGAGTGACTGGCATGAATCCTGGCCTGGTATAAGCTGTAACTGCAGGAGGAAATCAAACATTTGGGCCAGGTGCAGTCTGAATCCATGTACACCTGTCATTTGAGGCAATCTCTATGATTTTGAGATCCTACGTAAACTCGAGGCAACGCATGCACTATTGTGTGGCAGTAACATAACAGATCAAGCACAAAAATCCCCAAAGGTTCCTCCAGACAAAACCCACTTCTAAGGAGAGACCCTTGCGTGATGTCTCCTACAGACTGCAAAACCCAAACCAGTGCAACCTCAGTGGCCATACAGCTCAGTCCAGGACCAGACTCCACGATGCCGGGAGAGCGGCGTACTCCATTATCTCCTCGGGGACAGTTCTGCTGGAATCTCTCCCTAACTCTGCGTGCTGCAAGGGCAACGCCGCTGCCCGCGAGGCACCGCAGGGCTCGCACACTGCACGGCGGCAGCAACTGAACGTCTCTCTCAGGGCACAGCTCTGTGAACGACCATCAGTGGAGCCTCTCTCACACCAGTGGTATCTAACCACCTTCCTCTAGACAAACGGGCTTGATCACAAACCTGCTGCCCTTTTCAATGCAAGCTGCAGTTTTATAACAGTGCTTGCCTTTTATTCTATGAGGGATTTTCTTCTTTTTTAACTTAGCAAATGCCACGGCGCACTCTCATTTTCAATTTTAATGGCTAAAGATATGCACGCAAAAAGCATCCTAATTACTGCTTTCCTGGCAGACACAGCCATTTCCTTGGGTTTTTATTGCCATTAGTTTTCCTCACCGATTTATCCTTAGCTACTCTCTTTGCATCTTCCTCCTCTCCCCTGAGCCCTTTCCTCCTCGCTTCTCAAGACTTGTCAGCACGCCTCCGATCCCCAGGAGAGATGGAAGGCCTTGTAAAACCCACTGCGCAAACAAGCATTCCTGTTCATTTATCACATTTAGCATGCGCACTTCCACACTCATCAAAACCAAGCCCGAGCTCGCTAAGTCATTTCCCTCTCCCAATTACAAATTAGTCCATTAGGCTGTCTGCAGTAGGCCCTCTGTTGCATCTTGGTAATGGCTTCTGAGATTTCCATCATAATCGTAATGGCTCCCTGTGCAGCCATGAGGGCAGATGGAGGCCGCTCGTGGGTAATGAGGTATCACACTACCAAAGGGCACAGCTCTGGGCTCATTATTTAGTCTTGGCTGTTTTGTGAAAACAACAACAAAGGTAAAATGCTGAAGGGAACACTTTAGCATATTAAATTAACACTTCTTGAAATTTCTCTCTGTAAACATGCCATATTTTTTCTTTATGAAAACATCCCATGTGTCTGAGCGTGCGACGTGAGGGAAGAGGGAGGAGGGGAAAAGGGACCACGGCGACGGCGCGTGCTGCCACGTCCTCCCCACACGCAGCAAGGCTCTCCCACACCAAGCGGGGGAACACGAGGACAGCCCTGTGGACCTCGGCTGGCCATGGGGCTGACAGAGAGCTCAACACGCTTGGCCCTTTCCCATGATCTGGCCTGTGGCTTCACATTGGTGCTGCTTAGCACCAGCACCAGCTACTTTAGACTATCTGAGCTGCCTCTACAGGCAACATCTCCAAGGGATGTGTCTACTCAGGAGGGGAGTCGGATGAACTGTTTGGGCCAACTGCTAATTCTGGGACTTGCCAATGTGGCTACTCCTTCCATAGCAGCAAGCTGAGGCTGGATAATATCTAACGTGTCCAAAGCTGTGATGATGCCTAATGAAGATGGCACCCTAAGAAAACCAGGGAGTGAAATCTTGTGAGACAACCATCCACCTATCTCCACCTCCAGTCATAGTTGCCTGAGAGAACCTGCACGGAGTGGTCAGCACAGCCCTGCAGCCCCAGCTCGCACCCCAGCGCTGAGGGACACCAAGCTTGGCAGCCAAGTAACTTATTTCAAAGACAGAAGCAACGTTTAAGACAAGCAGGTTAAAATCAATATCAATTAGACACTCTCTGAACGTTGCTGCTCTCTTTAGATTTTGTGTATTGGATGTGAACTGTTGCTAATTTGACTTTGTTCCCAGCGGCGCCACAGCGTTCAAGATACCAAATCCTACTGCAGACTGGAAGTGAGGGACAGCTAAGACGAAAGCCTCCTTTCTCAATGGAGCTGAGTTTTGTTTTCCTTTCTATTTCTTGTACCCATTGGAGATCACAAGCCTATAAAAAGGGCAGTGGTGAGGCCAGAGGCAGAGCTGTAATGTGGGCAGGAGAGGGGACGGAGAACACGTGTGTCCCACTCCCTCACACAACTTCAAACACTATTACAAGAGTAGGTCTGCAGGAGAACAAAAATGTAATCAACGTCTCTGTAGGCCTAGCACCCTATGGAATTCGCCTAAAGGTCAGTCAACGCACACAGAGGAAAGGGGCAGATCGGCCCATGAAGGGAAGGAAGTTTACACATCTTGCGTCTCTTGCCAGGTGCATCCCTGCCGGCAACTGGAGAGCCGGAGGTGCGGCTCCTTCAGGGAGACCCAGGAGCAACCCCGACACTTCTCTCAAGAGACCTTCCTCCAGTCGCTGAGCTGCACCTCCTGGGCCTGGGCCTGCTGGAGCGAGCCGCGCTGCCTACGCCAAAACACATTTCTAGATGTCAGATAGCGAGCGAATATTGAAAAACATGTTTCACATCTGAAATACTGTTCGTATAGGGAAAAAAAAGAAAGCCAGACCAGTGATTCTTTGAGATAAGAGGAGCGCAAATACAAAGTTAGCAGGCGGATCGCTATCCAACTCTGCTTTGGTGAGCAGTAAAACACAAATTTATGAGCTGGGTTTTGTTAAAGTCGGATATGGATTTTTGAAAATGAAAAGGATGGATGGGGGGACGGCAGCGAGACACTTAATCAATGTCATAAAAATGTAACATTCATTGGTCTCCTAAAATGAAATTAATAATCTGTGTAGAAGTATCATTAGGAGATAAGTGACATTTTTAGGCTTTGATTTGTAACTTGTAACAAATCTTACTTCCACATATTTCAAACATTCTTAGTGATATCCATCTTTATTAAAACACACCAAAACCTTTTCACCTCAGCTAGAGTGGCCCATCAAGCATTTTTTCCCCAGCATAATATCCTTAAGTAAAAAGACACATTATCAGGCACAGACTTTCCAGTAACGAAGGCAGGAAGAGACATGCTCTGTACCATATTCAAATTAAATCAGGGATTTCAATAGTCCCTGATTATCAGGGAGTCTTGTCTTTCACTAATAAATTTCTCCTTCATCCCAGGCACACGCTTTCTAAGCTCTCCCCGAACCGATCAGACGTTTCACTGAATGCAGAAGGGCAAAAATAAGGTGTGTGCATACGAGGGGAGGAGGAGCGTGAGGCGGGGGGGATAAAAAATGAGGGAGGTCTGCTAGAAATGATCGGAAATATGACATTAAGAGGCAGCCTGGTAGGAACACAAATCTGATTCACATGCCCTGCTGAATTTTGAAGGATTTGGGGGAAGGAGTAGCTAATATACGGAGAATTATTCTCTTTACATTTAACGTTGAGGTATTTTGCATCAAAGTATTTTCATACATTTTAATGGAGCTGCCTTTGATTTGCACCAGCCAAGTGAGATGAGACACCGGAGTCCAGAGCATGGATTGCTACACGCCCTCTCTCATTCCGGAGGGGAGGTGACACACTTCCTCTCCCCTCCTTGCTCTCCCCTTGCCTTTTTAAACATGCAGCACAAAAGGGCACCAGGAAAGATTTATTTTTTTTTTGAATTAGCAACAGAATCACAATTGACATGTGCAGCTGGGAGAGCGCGCATCTTCTCTTCGCAGATCCCTGTCAAACACATTGTAATTAAGCTGTTTCTGTTTTCAGTGTGGAACAGGAAGATGACGGCAGGAAGTTGGTGAGAGTTATCACTGTACACGTTCAAAAGTTCCAGAGATAAAGGATAACTCCCATGTTGTGGCTGTGACAACAATAACAGAGAGTCCCCTGCTGAGACCGGCGTGCTGGAGCCTGGCGCATCCTCCCTGCCTCGAGCAGAATACGCTACGAGGAGAAAAAGGAGATAGAGAAAGGATCTCAATCCTGGCTGTAAGTGGAAACTGAGGCACGGAGAGATGCGACTCTGCGCGCTATCACAAAGCTGCTCTACAGCAAAATCAAGTGGTGCACCTGATTCTCCAAAGACCCTGTGAAGTGCCTTAATCAAAAACTGCTCCAGGGCCTAGAGAGAATTGTCCGTTATATTAATTATCCTTTGCATTGAAGGAACACTAGGAAAGTGTTCTTGTTTTCTCTACCAGGCCAACTTCCAAAGGGTCCCACTTAATAAAACATTCAAAACTTCACAGGGGATTTTTGACCACTTTTGTTACCACTTTTGATTCTAATTGCTCCCATAATTGCTCCAGCATGTGAGAAAAGGACACATTCCATTCATTTATACAGCTAAATCTGTACAAATTTAGTATCTACGTACGAGGGAATCTGGTGACACTATTACCACCACACCGATGTCCTTCTGGCACTCAGCCCTATTAGCATTCAAAGTAACAACTGAAAATAAAATGTCCAATAACGTAAGTCATCACAAGAAATATCTGACCATTTCCAAATATCAAGATGATATTTTCACATGTGCCCAAGGACTCTGGGCTCTCAAGTTCCACTAAGAATGGCTCAGGCTGCAGATCTGCAGGTTTGGGTGAAGTGAGTCTGAAGTCTTTCTGTATTTGTCATTATTTTCTCACAGGACAAAACTATACATAGCAGTATGCGTGTGGGCATCTATAAACCACTGTCGCAACTTTCCCAGCTAGAAAGCCTTAGCCCGCCCGTAGTTGGCTGGCTTCACAGGTTCTAAGCAGGCTCACACGGCCACACCAGGAACGTCACAGATCACCGATTGCAAATGGACATACCAATTTCCCAGCGTCGGAAAGGGCACGCGGCTGCCCTGTTTCATTCTCTGCCTCCGACGTACCACCTTGTGACAGGTATGGAAAATGACGACTTGACAATTCACACTATATCCCCTTATTATAATTTTTGCATACCTTGCTTTTCATCAAAATTATTTACCGAAAGCAAAAAACAAAGGCCCCTCCCTTCGAGAAGGTTAGGTCTTTGCTCAAGCCCACAGATTTTAACCTCATAAATATTCCCAGCTATAAGATCTTATTAAGAAGGTATGTCTCCCAAGAGCATAAAACCATCAAGCTGTAAATTTTATTTAATTTCCCATGAGATTTCCTAGCCTCATACATATAATTAGAGTGCAGTATAGAGCACTTTTTGTGTTTTGTCAATAAATCACTAGGGAACAATCAACGTTTAAGAGGACAAGCTTTAATGATTTTTCAGACCCCTAAGCAATCACGCCTGCTACAGTGGCAAGCTGGTCTTTAACTTTCTCTAACTAGGACTGCGGACTGTAATGTTAGCTAGGGTCCCAAACACTTAATCCTATTAGGCTCCGCAGCCCAGACAATCATAGCTTATACCCCGGGGACATATTGATTTTGATTTGGTTGACAGATAAGACCAGCCAAGCTACTGTAGGCTACGCTTTATTAAGTGTTTACAAATTAAATATCTTAAGGTCTGTAACAAGCACAACTCCGCCACACAGCCAGCTGCGGGCTGGCAATTACCTGTGCAGATGGACAAAAGATGACTCTCCATCACTCCTGGAGAGCTCTTCTTACAGTACCAGCAGCACCGAGCGCAACCCGTCAAGAGGCACCAGCCTGTTCCTCACCCGGGAAGCGGCAAGGCTCTCCTCTCTGTTTCAGTACGGCCTCTCGAGAAAGCGGAGTCTCCTTGAAAGAGTTTAGTTTGTGGTAAAGTATCTTAAGAATGTCTTTGTCAGGAGGAACTCATTGGGGTGTATTTCAGTATTAAGCCGTAACAAAAACTGTGTCATATTTTTAAAAAGGCAACACCCTCCTCACTTATTTTGCCCTCTCTATTCTTCATCTTAAGGCACAAACCGGGTGCTTTTGCACTGCCCGTAATTTCCATACTGCCACCACAGCCTTTAGTTGTTCCCATCCAGCCTGCCTGGGTACTCTTGGAAGCTCCTACGCGCAGTGCAGACAGAGATAAACCGTCCTTTCGTATGCAGATTGTCTGTGACTTTTGGAAAGACAATCCCATTCTGCGTTACAAAACCCCACTAGATATTGTAGATGATTTAGAGATAAAATACATACAATCAAATTCTTTCTTGCATGCAAACCATAAAATAACTTTTACACCTGGGAGAGCTGAATGAGTATATTTCTGATTCGGCATTATTTTACCCTTGACTTCGCACCGATGTCAATGACAGAAGGAGAAAAATAACTGCAGAGAATTGGATGCAAAGAATTCATAAATTTACTGAAAGGAAATATCTGAAAAAGAGAAAGTGCCTTCCGAACACGTACAACGCATGGCAGCATACAGAACTACGTGGGTCAACAGCCAGGACGGTATCTCTGTACCCTGAATCACCCTGGTGATCTCAGGTGGAAATCATCTCCTCGGCACTGAACGCACATTAAACACTTCAGCTTTTCGCCGTATAATTCGATAATCACACCAACTACGCTATCAGGCAAAAGTCTCCCAAGTACTTTAAATATGTTAATGAGCCCAGATTTTATCTCTAGTCTTATACAGCTTGCACAAATCTATAAATAGGCTTATCTCAGGGTTATTGCTGTTATAAATTAATTATGGAAATGTCAACCAAATCAGGTACATGCCAAAGGAGTAATGGGGAGAGCGGTGATTTGCAACAGAAGATTCAGATACTGGCTGACCTGCAGGAAGGGTTCACAGCCTCTGGCAGCAGTCCACAAGCTCCGGGGGAATTTAACCTTGAAGAATACACTTAAAATTGGTTTTCATATGAGTAATTGACAGCGGCTGAAGAAGTGAACTGAGTTAGAGAAGAGTTATTGCGCTGTTTTCTTTCAGGATCTCATTCCTTAAGCCACAATTGTTTCTTTTTAGACGCTGCGAGCTGCAGAGTAAAGGCTCTGAGGTTTTTGATTTTGTATTTGTTTGGGGGTTTTCTCAGGGAGGAAAGGTGAGGGGATGGAGATTAGGGGCCTTGATGTAAATTATTTACCTTTACCAGACTATGCTAAAGGTATGTCTAGGAATGAAATACAGTTATTTAAAAGGAAAATCCCAATTAAATAAAAAATAATGTTTGCCCTCTTAGATTTGAATATCTATTTGTTTTTAAGGATAACAACAGATGTATGCGACTCTCAAATATTATTGTAAGAAATTTCATAGGTGCATCTGTGCATTTATACTAAATCTAATCCAAATGGCACTCTAAAAAGGTTGAGAGATCTGTCAAGAGCACAAGAGCTATTTAGATCCTAAATGCCATATTACTCCTACTATTTATACTTTACACCGTGATTGGACCTGTGAGCCCCAGCTGTGGATAAGGACTGTTACTGCATCAGCTGCTTCCCAAACCAAACCAAAAGATGACACACGCCCCAAGCACCTAGCATTCAAAAGGAAAACAGTCTCTCTTCCATAGTTAATGCCTATCCTTTTTATTTGATCCAAAGATATTTTTAGATTTTTTTTTTTTAATTTCTGCTTTTCTTATCATTCTTGTAACAGGTCAATATCATTGTTGAGGAAATTATAAAGAAAAAAGTAGGGCATTAATGAGCGAAATACCACATCACAATGTGTCAGCAATGCTGAAGTTGAGGCATGTCAAAAAATCTACATGTATTCTCGCGGATTAGAAAGTTCACTGCAAGGGGATGTTGATTATATAGAGTTTAAAAAAAATAAAAGAGAAGAAAAAAGAACACATTGCTTTTACAGTGATTAGCACTGGCAGTGCTTGAGTCTCTAGTCCTATTCTGCTATAGCCGACCTAAAGCGATCACAGATCTCATCCCAAAGGGCTTGCAAAATCCAGAATCTCCTTCGCCAGGAATTTAGACGTTATCCTGGGGAACAGAACTCTGTCTCCCAGCTAGGATCTACTACCGTGTGACTGAAACATAAAGAAATTTGTGAAACAGGCTGCTTCCAGAGTATCAGATAATCTCAGGATGCTTGTAGATGCTTTATTCTTCTGGCCACGTCAATACAAATGGATTAAACAAAATGCTTTCTATTGCTAGCTAGGACACGGTACTCTGGCTGGTCAAATATAGATCTGATCGTAACGATCCGAGGGCCTGGCGATCTGCAGGCTACGTCACCACAGTTCACTGCTGCTAAACGTGAGCTACAGAGAGGGGCCAATGCAATGATAACCAGATCGACCATTTATCAGGTCGGTTCTTGTCTCCTAATTGCAGCCCACCTCAAACACCAGGAATCAATCAAAGTCTCTGGCTCTGAGCCTCAAGATGCTCTACAGAAATGATCAAACTGCTGAAGGATGTACTGCTCTCAGCTGGAGGAAAACACTGCCAAGCAGGCAGAGTCTCCAGCAATACTAGTACTGAGAAAGAGAGTGTCTGGGAGAAGAGGACTCAGATTCCCTATCAACACCCTTAGTGCCACAATTCACAGGTGGGAAGACAAAATGTCCAAAGACCTGATTATCTCAAAGTAAAATACTGAATTTCTTCTTCTTTAAGATGGTAAGATGAAGATATGGATGGTAAGACATGAAAGAAGGAGGCTGAATTAAATAAAGACTGGTCCACAGGCCAGGAGGCAGAAAAGAACAAAGTCATCAGCAAGCCATTCATGGACTATCTCTATTTGGACGTATTTTTCCTCATGCCCTTGCACGGTAAAAGTGCCATACTTTGGTTTAAACACTAAAACCGTGGAAGCTACACAAGGGTGGTGAGCATTTAATGAAATTCTGCGCTGCAGTATCTGCTATGGGCTTTTTTCATTAAAAATTAAAAGTTATATTACAGACGTTAAATTTGTATCTGCTAACTGCTTAATATTCTGATTAGATAGCAGACTTCAATGCTCAGAGAAAAAGTTACAGCATGAGGCAATCTTCAGAAGGAGGAAGTTTGGTTTTAAGGATTTTGATAAAATGATAAATATTTCCTGAAAAGCAACTGTGCTTTACAAATACACCTCTTCATTCTACTGCAATAGGGTGTTGCATACCATCATCCCAATCAAACTTTCCAATGAAATCTGTACAAAGCTTGTACAGTTCTTCCAACAACAGTGTGGGATGCCCAAAATAAAGCAAATAACCTCTCGTTGCCTTGTCCTGACTTGTGTTTTACACAGTAAATGGTCAACCTTTCACTCAGTCTCTACACATTTCTTTTTCCTTGGTGCCTACAAATCTTTAAATAAAGCTTCAAAATATTGATGTGCCTCACAAGAGACGTTACCACCACTGTACGTGCAGCTCTCAAATCGCATGGCAATTTGTAGCAGTGTCGCAGTATTTGCGGACGCCAGCACGGCAGGCGGTATTAGACTGTCCTGTGAGCACTTTCCACAGCCTCGGCCATAGCCACGCGATGCAGGTTCCAACTTGTTGCTGAGCTGGCAGCTGTGCGGTTCTACTCTTATGGAAAGCATTTAGAGAATAACCGGTGATGCAGGATTCAAGGAGCCTGGAAATATAGATTAAAATATCACCTCATACTCATGATCTCCCCATTTACTGCTCCTAAAATTTTAACTAGGTTGAACTGGGCAGACATACTCGTGGAGAGACTGTGCGGAGACTGATCGTACTCCATTCGCAACGACCTGGTCAAAACTACTGCTCATAAACAGAGCGGGGATTTGCTAACTATGCAACTCTGGGGCCAAGCCGTTATGGTTTATTCAAAACAGGCTAACAAGTACTCTGGTTACACGCTGGAATCCATAAAACTTTTGAAAGTGTTATATTGGTCTTGTAAAAGTGGAATGTGTGTGTAGTATATCCTAAAGACGTCTAAATGTTAAGTATTTCGCATAGGGCTGTGGAAAAAGCTTGTCTTCCTTCCTCTGTTTTGGCATTAAATGCTATTCATGGATAATGAAAAGCAGAGAAGCACAGGCCTGCATACCTAGGCTGTCAAACTACATTAAAACAAAAGATCAGCCTGAGGTTGGGACGAGTGATCCTGATTACAACAGATCCCACGGACAGCACAAACCTCATACCCAGCAGCGGTAGAAGCTCTGGAGCTTTATTCATGATATCCAGGTGCTTCTAGGTCCTGATCCAAAACCACTCAAAACCTCAGAAAGGTTTCACCGGGCTTTGGATCAGCTTTCTAGCAGTACAACTACGCTTACGCTGTTCGGGACATGATGAACGATTAATATTGCTACTGACCTGGCTGGGGTGGAATGACTCAGTGTCTTCTCGAAACTGAGGCTTGAACAGTGGTGAAAGACTTCTGAAAGCTAAGGAGGAATTCTCTTTTCCGTAACTTAAGACTAAGGGAGGATCACATGGACTCACTGTTTATCCAAGCTAAGAAAGAACTGAATCCCCTTTATTCTTCTCAGAAAGCTACAGGTGAAATGTATTTCCCTTCTGGCTCTAGAGTAGCAAGAAAAGTGGAATGAATAAACATGAAAGGTGAAAAAGAGGAGAGTCCATGCTATCGCACCACGGTAAATGAGGTGGTGAAGACTGACTTAAAACTGCTATTGTCCATTTACAAATACACTTCTACCATCTCTGAAAAGATACAGTGCACTGTCATTTAGACCTTACTAGCAGCTCCCAAGGGATGTGGAATTATCTGCCTTGGAAGGAAATAAAGGCTGTCCTTCGACAGAAGAAAAGAGTCCAAGACATAGGACAAAGACAGAGCCCAGCTAACCCGCCATCAAGCCTTACCCTGAGGACACAGCCTGTCTCTAGACACGTGCGTACATCTGGTGCATGGGAGAGGATCCATCTCATACTCAACAGGTTCCTACGGACATTTTATCCCTTTTATTCCCCAAAAAGCCACAGCCAGTGCTGTGCTGCAACCGGCCAACCATGTTCTAATTAAGCAATGGCAGTTTTAGCACAGACTATTTCCTGGGGATTAATGACCAACAGAGAGGTGGTTGATGATCTGAGGCCCATTAATGCCAGTTAGTCATTAATCCCCCAGCTATGCCCTGTGTCTAAGTCATTACTGATATTACTAGATTGGGGTACAGACTTCTTGTGTGGATGCATATTACCGGTTTTGAGTCCTTGACGCCGCTGTCGCAAGGCTTTGCTGTTGTTTATAAGCTGCGGGAGAGACGGGAGGAAGTAACATTTCTGATTATGAAAGTTTAAGCCTCAGAAAACCAAACTTCCTCTGTGAGTTCAGATAAGCTCCCTAATGTCTCTGCAACTAAATCACATCACCTTGAAAAGGAAGAAAAAAGATTACCTATTTACGAGACATGCAAATAAATAATAAAAAATGTAAGCTTCCACTTGTCAGAGTATCACGCTGTTTACCAACCTCACTCTTTGCTGCAGAAATGATTAAAATGAAGAAAAAAAAGGACAAAAGCATGGGAAGAAGGAGTGGCTAAGGTACAGGAGCACAGAGAAAGGTGCATCGCACCCTCTGAGGTTGGCTGCCTGATGCCCCACACACACACACCAGCGGAGGCCATCCTCTCACAGTGCTGCTGAGGCAGAACCGGCCTGGGAAGCACAAGGAGCAGTGGGTTCGGGGATGCTCCAGGAAGCGGTTTCCATAACCCCCCACTTAGCATTTTTCCCTTTGGATGAAGCACATGTGGGATATCCCAAGCTTGAGCCTTACGGTTCCTTTGCTGCTGAAAATCTCCTCCATGGAATTCAGAGTTAATTAGGGCCGGGTGGTTTATGCTTACTAACAGGCTTTGTGGCACCTTCCACAAGAACATCAAGGGTTGTGGAAGTTCCAGCTAACTGGTCTGCCTGTATGAAGTTATTATTGTTATTATTGGTTGTACTAGTGTTACTTCTAACATGTGACAGACAGCCCCTCCACGCTCTGAACGATATCCTGGTCTCGCTGTGCCTATTAATAACCTCTGCGCATGAGACACTGCCTGCTGTCAGGAGGAGTCAAAGGAGTCTGGCACTCCTTTTTCACTCACTCGCCTTCCCCTGTCACTGGAGAACATATTCTTTCCTGTTAAAATCCTAACAGTAACCCAGGTTATACATTATCTTAGGCAGCTAACTGGACTAGACATAGCAAGAACTAGCTACCATTTAATGTCTTTGAGCACGTGTAATAAAAATATCTATTAACTCTGGCACATAGGTTGTGATTCACTTTAATTACAATATTGGAAAGAGAAACACATGAAAGAGCAGTGTCTCAGATCACGCTCGCGCTGCGCCAAGGAGTGCTCTCTACTATTGATTAACACACTGCTTCAGAGACACGCACTGGTCTCTATTTGGCCAAACCGGTGCAAGAGCAGGTAGTAAGTTGCACAAGTATAAATTGCCCACAGCACTCAGGTATGCAGACATATTCACCTCGTAAAATAGTATTTGCAAAAAAAAAAAAAAAAAAAAAAAAAAATCCAATTAGTGTCTAAAAATCCCAAGACATGATACTGCTCGGGGAAAAAGAAAAAGGGGAAAAAATCCCCTCGAAGGCTTGATACCTTGACAACCAACAGGTAATATTGTGCTTTTATTGTCTACAAAGTAATGACAAAGAGAGAAGAGCTGTGAGAGTGGGTGTCTCAGTGAGCCGCTTCACAATAGCAGTGAGACACTGCAGAGTGCAGTAGGATTTACATCTCCTCACTTAGGATCTCCCAGCGCCTGCTGATCGCGATGGCAGCACACATGCCAACCACGGCCAATTCCTCCACCGGACAAGGTCAAGTCCCACGGTGAGCTGGTTACACCACACCGCACGCACCACGGCACTGACATCCAGTGCTTCAGAGCAAAGTCGCACACGCAACTCCTACCATAGCAGACCAGCTGCAGGGTTCTTCCAGGAATCTCCTCCTGGACCCTCTCAGGAATGGTTTATTCACAGTTTATTATCAATCTTCCATTTGTCATCTCCAGAAGAGATGGGGTGTACCGTGCTGGCTAAAGAACAATAATCAGCTGCTCCAAATGCAACTGGCAGGTGGCCTAGCTGTCCCACTGTGCCCCATTTTAACTCACCTGGCAACTTGCAATTGCAAGGATTGGGTGGATGTGGACATCTCTTAAGAGTCAGGCTCAATGGGGCTCATAATCGAGTGTTCCCTCCACAAAATCAGCATGTCAAGAGATTATTTCTTTAAATCCTTTGGCCTTAGCACCTCACGTACAAACCAGCCTGCTCCCTCTCTGCTGGTACTGGTGACACAGATGAAATATGGGTGTCAGTGGGACTCCAGCTATTTTGCTCAGCAGCCCCCCTTGGACCCCCGACCCCCAGGCTGGACGTACTGCATGGCCTTCTGCGAGACTCCATTAATTTGTTCTTCAGAGCACTGCGAGAGCTCCAGGCGGCACAGTCCAAGAGCTGCTGTTACACGCTCAGTGTAACAGCACTGTCAGTAGGACACTTCCTGCTTTATCCCCCGAGTCCAACAGAGAAACATGCTTTCAGGAGGGAGAGACCAAAAGAGACAGACAGAAAGGAGGAGAGTATAGAGGAGCTGTAAACCACCCTCAGTGATTCTGAAGGACGCTTTTCTGTACATACCTCAGGCTTATTTCACTTGGACTTCCTTCAGCTCATCGGCATAAAAGGAGAACTTGTAAGTGCTAGGTCTGACATGGTTTATTATTAATAGCACCTAATCCCAACGCATCTCATTTGCAAAAGCAAGCTTAAATCCAAACTTTTTCCTTCTGACTACTTTTTAGATTAACATAACTGAAAATGATGGCTGGCCAGCTAGCTACAGCATCATGGTTTTTTGAAAAATAAAGAATTTCTATGAGCACAATTCCCTTCAATGTTTTAGCGCACAGGATAGAAGAAATCCTGGGACAGCTTTCTGCTCCCTGTCCCCTTTCATGGAAGAAGCAGAAAGAGGGATAATCACCTACTAATGAAAGAGTCATCTTCTCCCTGTGGAGCAGAGGCCCAGAGCAGAGGCTCTCGGGGGGATGTGCTATGCAGTTCAGCGCGCTCGGGCCCAGGCGCAGCGCAGCGCGTCACGGCGAGAGGGCACGGACGTGACCGCGGTGGGAGCATCGCAGAGGGCAGCGACAGGGAGGGCACGGGACAAGCGTGTCCGGGTACGGCGCAGAGTAAAGCCAAAGGGCAGCGGTTGTACTTAAGTCCTTCCACTGGTGTTGGTGGGACAGTCCTGCTGCACAGAGAGCACCCAAATCCAGTGTGGGAAAGGTCTGGATTTCCAGGATAAAATACCCTGGGGAAAGGGCACAAACACACCGGGGAAACAGCCTCATCGGAAGAAGAATGTCATTAGCAGCTGAGTTGCCTCACCTCTGCCCTTTGCAGGAGAGAAGGAAATTATCCCCAAGAGCATCTCTGTGGAGTGGAGCCTGGTGGCACATTCCACCTCATGCGTATCTTGTTTATTCTAAGCGGAGCTACAAATCTGTCGAGTGAGCATTTTGTTTTGATTAAAAATTAATAGCTGCTTTTGACCCAGGTGGATTAATTTCACTTTCATGGAGTATCAAGTTAATTGACACAAACTACCGTCAGGTGAAAGAACCAATTAACAAACTGGGAGGACTCCTCTCCCCTCCCTCCTCCTCTCCCCCAAATGTTGTTTTAACTGAAGGTTTTTTTCCCTTTTAATATAAAAATTTCATTTCAGCAGAACGAGATTAATTACTCAACAAACAGAGGAACAGAAGCAAGCAGAGGGCAGAGCAGTGAAGGGAGGGGAGCTCATTCCCTGTGCGCCCAGTTTGCGGGCGACGTGCTGCAGAGGGGCTGGGCAAGGAGCCCTGCTCTGGCCTCCGGGCTCGCAGGGGGTTGGTCTCACCAATTCACTGCCACTTCCAAATTATCAGTCATCAGGGTTCGGAGCCTGGTTGTGGTTTATTGCAGGTTGGCAAAGGTCTTTGATAAGGTCCCCAGAACATGACAGCAAGGTCATTCGAATAAAGAGCGGGCAGAATGCATCCGGAGCGCGTAACAACGCGGTGCACAATACAGCAGCAAGAGCCACAGAACATCTCCCGTTCTCATTTTTTTTTGTATTTAAATTGGAAGTTTTCTCTAGCAATGCATTATGAATAGCAGCGTGTGGTAGCCTACGAAACTCAAAGTAGCTCCTTATTGAAGGCTTGTTCAATGTAAGCCAGCCCAGCCCTCGCTGGTTGAGCTCCACGGATCGCTGTTCAGAGCCTGGAACGGCGAACGGCGGGCTGGCAGGACGGGCTGGCAGAAGGGGTAGCGTTTGGCCAGTGTTTCAAGCAGCTACGCGTGACCCGTAGCAGAGAAATGGAAGCATCCCTTCCAGTTTCCACGTTGTCAGCACGGCTATTAGGAGCTCGGGGGTACGTTCTCCATAAGCAAAGTGATTATGTTTCCAAGTACCATTTTCAAAGTGTCTTGTGCTAGAGAAGGTAAATCCCTGCAGGAAGGAGGCGGCACAAGAAGCACGTTAGTATGCAACTCCTATTAAAGTCAAAACAAGTTGGCTGCCTGATTTGCTTACGTCCTTCTGAAAATCCCATAAGAAGCCTGTTTACATCTTCAGGCATCCAAATGCCATCTGCAGGTCTTGTCCTTAGGAATTCATGTGATTTGGACATCTACACATCCTATGTCTATTTAGAAAATTAAATATTGCCTCCTAGATTGTCTGGCTGGGTTTGAGAACCTATTCCAAGCTGCTAACACCATGGCTTAAGTTTTATTATAGAAGTTGCTTAACTAGGCAAATATTTTCAGTTATATATATTTTTCCTTTACTTACAGAAGTCATACTTATAACACACTTCATTTATCCTCCTGAGACTGTTTGTTCAAATCATTCTTTTTCATCCTTAGCCACTATTCTACCCCAGGGACCAGCTACAAGCTTTTCCAATTATTAATTTTTTATTCAAAGAAACAGCTAGAAAATCCAGAGAGGGAGGAAGGAGAAAGGGAGAGAGGGAAAAGAGGAGAGAGAAATAGTTTTCCCAGATGTCAGAAGACAGCTGGCCTACTTCTTCACTGGGACCTTGTCTGTTTTCTTGCACATTTGAAAACCATTCCCAAATGCTCCGATATCCCCACTTGATAATGCTGTGTACTATTGCAGAAGGGGAAGATCGGATCCAGTCTCCGCAGAGGGACAGAGCAATGCCATGCGTTGCAGGGGAATACCCCCAGCAGCGACTGTCAGCTGCTCAGATATGCAGATGTAGAATATATACGCGAACACGACGACAGGAGCGAACTAAACATCTAAATAAAGGCATGAAACACTTAAAACAGAGACAGAAAGGTTCTGCAGTAAGCTAAAACGGGAGGTGCAAAGGTTCCCCTCCCCAGAGGAGGGCTGGCTGCCCCGAGCCGATATGGAGCACCGTCAATTCATTAAGGGAGCTGTGCCTGAAAACCCTGTCACTGCACAACGTGTGTCCACTCATTACCTGCAGGCTTCCAGAGATCACACGCCGGTGAAGGACTACAAACGTACCTGGCTGCCTCTGACACACAGAGAACCCAGAGAAAATGAAAGGAGGAAATTGCAATTCAATTCAGTGCATATGGAGAATAAAGACATCGTTTCATATGCACTGGCTTATCCTTCCCTTTGGTTTATGTTAAAAAAATATACAGTATTAGCTGCCCTTTCCTCTGGGGAAATGAGCAGCATAGGTAATGGAAACCAATAAAGAACTGTCATGTGTGTTACTGCAATCTGTCTGCATTGAGGTGGTTCCTGTTATGTCCTATATCTGACCAAGGGGGAAAAGCAATTGTTCCAATGAAACCAGGTGACATATCCTCCCAATCATTTTTTCTCTTCACGTCCTCACAATCAGAGAACTGATCTGAAAAGCCACAGAGATATCTCAGCATTAAGCATTCCAGCACTCCCAAGAAATGCCTAACCTCAAGTAACAAACCCACAAAAGATCCCCACGTTTCTTAGTGGGCATCAGAGAAGATTTGGCTAGTTACTGAATGTTAACAGAAACACACAAACACCTGCACGTGAATTCTGCATCGCATAATCCCTCTTATGACAGACCACAGTGCTTACAATCCAATCGCTTTCTTTCCATTGACTTTTAGACTACAAGTGATCCAGGTTAAAATTCGCAAGGCGAGGTAAGGCAGTGGGTTTGTTAGGAGCAAGATCAGGAGAGGTTCAGCCTGCCAGGGAGAAGTGCAATTCTTGAGATGGATTGCAGGTTTTTACTTCTCCTGCTCATTGCAGACTCTTCCCTGTTAACTGCCACGACACCCAAGCAAGGGCACTGAGATCATTTTTATCCCGGATACAAAAATGGGGCGAGAACAAACATGCTTGGGTTTTCAACTGGGTTTTAGCCACAAAGTCTGGCAGCATGACCTGAGCTATGATCGCCTGAGGGACACAAATGATACAGCTCTGGCAACCCATGTTTCAGGAGCTCCTTCACCAACTGCATATTAAAGGAAAGGGTCAGCTTCACTCAGGACTAACTTCTGTCTTTGTTTCTTGCTCAGAGGACAGCACTCAGGCCAGAGCATCCGCTGACACAAATCAAGAAAGCTCAGCAGTAATCGGTGTTAGGCTGATTTACACCAACTGAAAATCTAGTCCCTTACAAGGTCAATATTAGCAAAAGGAAGGAGGGAATGTGATGGTACTCACTGTGGGTGTTACAAGTAAAGCCACTCCACGGTGCGGGCAGGAATATTTCACGCGGGAATCTTTCATTAGGCCTTTGTGAGTATTTCTGTTGTTCAACGGCATGGGTGGGGACAAGTCACACGTACTAGAACGTGAACCTTTGTAACTAATTAAAGAGCTCTTCAAAACATGCTTCCTCTTGAGTTCTGTTTTTCCTTCTTCACTGTTCCATTGTTCTTCACATCCTTAGAAACGTATCCAAGTCCTGTAGGCAGCAGTCAAATACACTTGTGATGGCTTACCACTTAGCGTATTACTACAGCCTGTTTTCTTCCAGATCTCTTACAAAAGTGTATTGGTATTTCTGTACTTGTGAAAATGTGCTCAGTAATTTTACTACACAGACACTTCTGCATGAAGGTGAAATAAAGTATCTGTCACTATAATTGGTTCTCAAGCGGTACCCAATTTAATTATTCTCCCCCTCCCCCTGATTATTCACATTTACTGAAATTTAGAGAGCTGCAGTAGCTGGTCATCATCTGAAAGAGAAAAATGGCTTTAACAGTATCTACAGATAAGCATGAATGCCTCCTACTAAAAGAATCCATCCTAACTAATTCCTGGTATTTCAGTTACATGAAATCACTTGTCTGACCAGCTGCAGCCCGGAATCTCTCTCAGCTGGTAAGCCCTGAGTAAGCAGTCACATGAAAAAGCACTGAAGTTCTTAAATGAGTAAGTCATTTCATTGATTTACTTCGCTTAGGTGGCAGCGGTAAAACTATCTGGTGTGATGCAGAAATTAGTGATGATCCACAACTTATCCGACCAGCTAAGCTATAGCAACGGCCAGAAGCCAACCTGGGTGGTACAGACAATATTCCTTCTACAGCATCCATGTGATACAAGGATCTCTGTGCTCAGAACACAACAGAGGTGTACTTGTGAAATGAGTCCTCCTTTGTTCTACATCACACTCAAATTCTTCGGATGACATTGAAGGAAAACCTCCACTTCCTTTGAGGTGCCTTTTTCCGGGACATGTAGACTGTAGTTTATAGGTAATAATAGACATTTGAGACTAAAAGAACATTTAAAACACAAGAACAACTACAGCTTGTATTTTGCTTTTACGCTATACCCCAGCTTTCCAAATTAAAAACCAGACAAACAAGAAGCACCAACCACCACAACAGTGTTTACTCTTCTTTCTGCAGCTAATGGCAACGGCAAAAGAAAGAGATCACACTAGAAAACTGCTCTTCCTCACCTGGAAGCAGATCAGCACACAGGCCGTTTCAGAGATCCACTTCCTGTTAATAAAAAGCCAATTTCTTCGGTAACAAAGCCCTGTACTTCTGGCAGTAAGCCAGGAGGCTTAAAGAGAAACCTTGAATTCTGCAACCATAATAGACAAGGGACCCAGCTTAAGGAAAAATTTCATCTATCAGCTAACAAGAGGCTGGGGTCATGAAGCAGGGTATTCTTTATACTTGAGAGACCAAGCTAAAAGTCTTAAAAATGTACAAGAAACCCCCGGCTGGAATGCTCTCCGTATGTAATAGAGGTTGCAGCTCCGAGGAGGCTTATCATTTCTCCTGACATCCTGACAGAAATGTGTAATATAGAAGTTTAGTAGTGTGGGCAGGTTAAATTACAGCAGGCAGGAGAAATCATTTCAATGTGAATCGAAGCGTTTACTCTTGTCCACTTCCAGCTCCAGCTTGTTATTCTCTCTGCTTCCCACAGCTTCGTGTTTTTAGCAGAAAAGCTTCCCTTTCCTGGGATGTTATACAGGGGGTGCTTCGGCTCTAGGACTTGGTGTCTGCTCAAAAACCATCCTTAACGCACTACTGAAGTGTGACTTGGGTCTTGATCATCTATTGGGTTTTCTATGTATTTTATATGTATTTTTCTAGGTATTCTATGTATTTCTCTTTAATGTATTTATCTGGTATGGCAAATACTGTGGTAAACAGATTATATATTGAGCAATATGGTTATGGGAAGTTTTGACTAAACCTGAGTGAATTTATATACAGAAAACATGCTTATGAATAAGAATGAACTTCCAGAAAAACGTTCAATTTCCCCGTGAAAAAGAGCAGAGTAAAGAGCATTTTCAACTTCAGACCTTCATTTCTATTTGAAAAAAAAGGAAAGAAATGGCTCAGTTAAGCCTCCTCAGCCTGCTTTTCATGGAGTCCAGGAACACGCTCTGCGTTTTCTGCCTGGCCCAGAAGCCCAAAGCATCTGCTCTTCTGCTGTTCTAGACTGGTGCAATCCACCCCATAGCACAGCGTGAACGACGTACAAGCATCAACCCTAAATCTAGAAAGGAAACCAGTAGATAAAATGCCTATGTATAAAGGAAAACATGAAAAAATACTGCTAAAATGTGTCCCCTATAGCACCGTGGTCCATTCTGAGCTACCGTGAAGCACAAGTCCCTCTTGAAATGGATGGAGCTCCCAGATTTTAAACCAGCTGACTGGTTCTTCTTGTCCAATTCTTTCCCTAACCTTTTGTTGCTGTCTCTGAGAGGTACTCAAGATTTTTTACCAGCTCTAAACATTTTCCCCAGCGTCTGTAGGTAGAGCCACTCCTATTTCCAATTGATTTTTGAAATCAAGGTGCTTGCTGTCATTTAGTATTTTAGAAAAAGTGGACACTAATTAATGGCAAATCACAATAAAATTCACACTGAATTACGTACGACATCTACTTTAGTAGCCAATGAGTTCATTCTGATCAATGTTATCCCAGAAAGTAGCAGGGAGTTTGTAATGATTTGCCAAAGCAGCTAACTGAAGGCTCTTTAGTCAGGTTTCTCATTAACAAAAGCAAGCATTAAATTCCTTAAAGACAATCATTAATTTAAATAAGTATTTTGCTACTGTACATATAAATCATGCACAGAAAAAAAACTTAGAAAGTGTCACAGTCGTCACGGCACCTAAAAACCCAGAGATGTACAGTGAGAAAAGGGTCACCTCTCACTTTCACACCCCAAGACCCCCAGAAATCGCGTACTGGGACAGGACATGGCCGAGAATCGCAGATTCAGGCATCCCTCACACCAGATGAAATGTGAAACAGCGCTACAGATTTTAATAGAGTAAATCCTAAGTGGCACCAATATTACTGAGACCTGGCAGATTCACGTGCAGGACGACAGACACCGTAGTGCCACCCGAGCCGTCCTGAGAGATGCTCTAAGCAGCAATCCTGACAATTCCCACAGCACGTTCCTGAACTTCAACCTCAGAGAATCCTTGCTGGGGATGACAGCAAGTGGCATCAGAGGATCTTAAAAATCTCTCAAACAGCAGGCCACTACTGGTCTTCAAAACGTCCTGGGGAACACATGGCCAGTGGTACAAACTGTGGAGCAGGCCGCTCCAAGTCCCCTGCTTCATAAGCAACATGCAAATCACCATCAGGAGCCACCAAGCCAAAAAAAACTAAAACGAAACAAAATTCTGAATGGGAGGCATGGGAACTGGGAGATTTGCGTTTCCTAGATCTGCTACTGTCATGAATGATTTATTCCATTTCTTTGTATTTAATTTCCCCCTCCAATTCACACAATCTCATTCATTTGTATCAAAAGATTTGGGAGACAAGGATGGCTCCTCTCTCTGTCTGTACTGCGCATAGGTCAATAAGAATCCGATGTGGAAGGGGTTTCTGAGGGCTGCTGTACAGCAACAACAATACAAAAATAATAAAACATCATGTGGATTTCAGGCTTCAGCTGCAATCTTCCCTCTTGAACCTTATGTTTATACTGAAACGGAGCCCCAGACAAAGCCCACGTAAGGGGTAAGTTCAGAGCTGCTGTTATTCTTGGTCCAGGAAAGAGAAACAACAGCGCTGTAGGGCTTGTACGGAAGTCGTGATGGAGTCACTCTTTCATTGCATTTCTGATGACACATGACAAGTACAAACATCGATGTTCCAGCACGTCTGTATTTTCCTGGGAGTACAAGATACTTTGGATTTCTACCCTACTGAAAACAACAGCCTTGACTCAATACCCTTGCAACGCCCTCTAAAACTGATCTTATACAGCCTGCAGCCCGTCTGCTTTATCATGGTGCACGGCCACCATCAATCAACACGACCGTGGTAACACAGCAAAGAGAAGTGGCTCCATTCAGGCAGCGGCGGTGACACCTCCTACCTCTTCAGCGCCTTGAAGTGGAGGAACTGTGAGTGTTTTACAGAAAATTAGCCAAGCCTCTTTGTTCCTGTGAATAGGTAAGCTCAAAAGCAGGATGGCCTCGGCAGCGCACGAGTCTGAGACGCTGTATCACCCCTCGCTCTGTGACGGACGTCCTTAGTGGCCGCAGCAGCAGGGTATTATGTACCAAAGACCGTTAGAAAGGCAAGGGCCGCACGCTCACATGCTGCTCTACTGAGGTCATGTAAATGTCTGAGAAACGGACTTACTGAGAGTTTAACCGATTTGTGCATGCCAGCAGCAAAGCAGGACATGGGATGGAAGACAGAAATGCATTAATGGGGGAGGCTGAATAGTTTCCAGTTCTCCCCTCCCCATTGCCCTCACCGAAGGGATGCGTGCCTCCCCAGCCACAGCTGACTGGGGCTGACCCCGTCCTGGCCCAAATCTTATTCTTCTGCTTCAGACTAGCAGACATCTCTCCTCTCCTCCCTGAAGTCATCAAGATTTTGCAAAACAAAACAAGACAAAAACCTGTAAATGCGTTAACCACAAGAATCCCTCCCCAACGCCCTCGTGGCACATCAAAACGCGAACAGAAACTAAGTTTACCAAATGACGTTACTTGTAAACATTTGGCACATACAGTCCAAAATTAACTTCTCTCTTCTCCTTCTCAGTCTCTGCCTGAGAATTTGTACGCAACGGGCAACTCGGAGCCAATAAAGCAGCCATCTATCAGCCTCCTAAGCAAACAGTACCACCAATATGCTGCCAGAAGTTAACAAGCTGAAAACACTGCATGTCTTACCTGTTCCTAAAAAACCCCTTTATCCGAGATTATTACAGACTATCTGTCATTCCTCAGTTTGTCTGGATTCTGCTAAACATTTCTCTACAAATTCACACTCAGTGCCCGTTCACAGCCATGCATTACCTGCTCGGTTTTCTCCGAAAGGAAGGAATTGGATACGACACATAAGTCACCATAAACTCTACAGGATTAAGTAAGTTATTGCATCTTACAGCACAACTGGTTTCTACAAATGATACCCTGGAAAATGACATTATTGCTCGGTGATTTGGTTCAATTTGATTGCTACAGTTAATGTAATAATGTAACTCAATTAGGATGCTTTTGTTATGAATGAACAACCTTGTATAATATTGTCTGACTGTCCAGAGTCAGCTTAAACGTGATGTTGAGACAGCCTGCGAAGCCCAGAAATTCAGTGGTGCATTTTAAGAAGAGATATCGGCATGAAATAGATAGCCCAGGCAATTGTTAAAGACACAAAGGTCATCTTGGTGCTTCCTACTAGATGGGAATTACAAAGCAGGCATCTTTGTGAAACTTGCAGAGAAGGCGTTACCTTGTTTGTGGGTATCATGAAGGAAGAGGGAGGAAGAGGTTATGCTAAACCTGCACTGCATCAACAGAAAGATGAGTGTCCAGAAAGATCCTTACTCTGCTGGTACCTGTAGGCCCAACCCTAATTCAAGCCACATGTTATTCTCTTCACTTCCACACTGTTTGGGGAATTGCTGGAATCCAAGATACACAGTAGCTGTATTCTACCACTTCCGAGTCCACAACTCCCTTACCAGTGCTGAGCCAGATGGAGAGAAACAGGCAGAAACCAAAGCGGTACTTGCTGGAACCTCTCAACTCATTGGTGACTGCATGTCATTTCCTGTCTCCTTGTTTTCAGCCTGTCCTTGGATATGTTTGTGAGAAACCTGAGACAGTTATATGTGTTGTGGCCTCCAAAACTCTTAAAAAAATGAAATAATTACCATAACTTTGGTGTATATATATTTTTTTTCTTTCTTTCCTTTTTTTTCTTCTCTTTCTAAGGAAACCTCCAACGACATGTGTCACCTTCTCAGTTCTCAAGCCTAAGACTTTTTTTTCTTTTCAAGGAAATGTGAGAACAGACATTCAGGAATGGGGAGTGTGCCTCATATATGATTATAAAAACTGATTTGTTATGAAAAACAGATGTTATTCAATAGCATAAAGTGTACATGAATATTATACTTGAATAACATATAGTAACATATAGTCCTTAAAGAAACACTTTTCATAATCTCGGTATGTTTGGACATGGCCTGACTCCAAGATCCACAGACTGAACTGCTGTCTGTCTCCATATACACACACCCTATGTACATGCTCATTAATATCTGCTTCCAAATACACATATAAAGCTTATATCTAATAACAAATATTTATATATAGTATATTGATCACGAGAAACGTGTCAGCATGTTTCAGTACACAATTTCCTTTCAGGATATCCAACCTTGTTTTTGTGTGGAAGGTTCACAGACACTTGTGTGAAGTTAGACATGCCTTGTAGCTTTCTTAAGAAAGCATCTCTAAATGAAATTTAAATTCCACATCAGCCAGGATAACTCTTTTCCAAAGGTGGGATTTCAGAGGCAGAGTGTGTGTGTGCACACGCAGACACACACCTGTTTCTTCACTGACTGGAAATCACAGCTCCAGCTACACGCGCGATAGGAAACCACACCGTGATGTTAGTTACTTCTGCTCCGGTGGCACCCTGAGAATGAAACCTCGCCTGGCGTTCCCACGTACTCCAACAACCTTCACGGAACTACTGTGATAAAAGTTTTGCTCCATACAAAAAAACAGATGTACCATTAAAATGTGAGCAAGCAGAACTATCTTTCATTTGGAATGTCTGTCTTACTGTGATGTGAGCTGCTGGGAAGGCTTTAGGAATTTGCATGTTATCCTCAGAGATGACTGGAACCGTCTCTCCTGTTTCTTGCACAGCACTGAGCACAGCATCAGCTTTAATCTTTAATCTCTTCTTCCCCTCTCCTCCCCTACAGAGGATCAAATCCTACAATCTAGACACAGATAAAACTCTTGGGCCCAGTGAAGCCTGGCTCTAAGTTTTGCAATAAAGATAGGCAGATTTATTGCCAGGAATGCATTATACCAAAACAAAATATCAACTTGTCTAAACCAGTACCGCACCCCAAAACTCTGCCCTAGATAACAGGACAGCGAAAGCAGAGCGCACCGGGACGGCGTGAGCCACCACGGAAGGCTGGGCTCGGGTACTCTGAACCCTGCCGATCTGCACCCAGAAGCACCGCGGCCGATCAGCCCTGTCGCTTTATCTCACCTCGCCACGAGTATAAATGCAATTAAACATTTCGAAAGACAAACCAGAAAAGCTAAACAAACAAAACCCAAGTTTCTTTCGTTCTTCCTCCACCTGCTAACTCACACAAAATAGGACTGAGGACAGCAGAAAACAGCTTCTAGGATTTCAATCACACACACACCACCGACTCACCTTACAGAAACGCTCTGTACAATTACGCACCTTTCCCTGGAAGCATTACAGACCTCAGTGCTGCTGCGGGGAGGAGAGCTCGTGGGCCGCGCGCACGGCTATTGTAGGTGTTTATAAAACCACTCGGAGGCTGCAACGAAATTATCTGGGGGTATACATCACGCTTGTTCAGGAAGCATTTAAAACCACTACTATATTCCATTTAATCCCTCCCCTAAGTTTCCTTAATACACATTTCTCTGTATAGCTATACCTCTAATTTTGCGTGTCAATATAAACAGCCACGTTGCAAATAAAATACATCAATATAAACAGATTTGTTCAATGACAGTAATGTATATCATTTTCATAGTCTGCATGCGTATACATAAAAACACAGGCTGCAAAATAATATACATGTATATATGCTGTAGCTGATATTCTAATATTCTACAAGAAAATAGTATTTGCTTACACAAAAAGACCAAAAATTTAAAATAATGAATATACGTACGTACTGCTACAGTTGTATATATGAATCTGCACGCTGCATAAAGCATAGAGTACAACACGAACACACACACAACATCACCCCTCGGTGTATTTGCACATTCCAGCTCAGCTGTGCATCGCGGTACACGCCTGTTACACACGCGCACATTTAATACGCACACATCATTCTGTGTATTTTTGCTATTAATTGTAGTTTTCACACAACTATTTTACAATCCTGGGTATTTTTGCTATTAATTGTAATTTTCACACAACTATTTCATTTTTGTCCACATAAGGCAGCTTGCAAATGATACTTTTCAAAAGTTGAGCAGCATTTTCAGATCCTGATGTGACAGGGTCCGAACTTCCCAAGCAGACGTACCTAGGAGGAGTGTTCGGGGGCGTCCGCGCCAGCCTCCCCGTGTTTCCATCCGCGATTGTTTACTCAACTGCCAGAAGATGGTCTGCAGCCCCGGGGAGAGCAAAACCTGTTTGGGCCATTGACATTGAGTATCCTTGGTGCAGGAAGTCAGGACCTCAGAGGTATCCATCATTACGCCTGCCTGCAGGCAGGCTGGAGCCGCGGAACTTGCCCGAGAAGCTAGTAAAATTTTAATGCACTCTGTAGTGCGGTCATGTCATACTCAGTTATGGCAAATAATCCCAGATGCCTGCAGAGGTAAAATGGAGCTGTAATGTGCTTGCCTCCTAACCCGAGCTGACAGCAATGATGTACGACTACCATTAGCGGAAAATATCACTTCAACTAACCCATGATCCAGCTCCGCTAAGGGTCACATTATCCATGAGGAACAAATTACACTCCCAAAGTAAATACAAATTTTCTACACGAAATGGGTACAAAAAAAAAGAAAGGGGAGCTGGGCGGGGGAAGGGGGAGAGAGTGGGGGAGCAGGGAGCGATACGTTACCTATGACAACGTGCTGCCGAGTGACAAAGATGATAAAGGACAGGACAAATCACGGGCTGAAAGCGCCGTGGCACAGCCGGCCCGGAGAGCGCGTACCCAGGCCTGTAAACAACATGTTCGCTCCCCTTAGTGGCAAACGCATAATCTTTTACATTATACGTGCTTGGCTCCGGCTTTATTACCACTCTAGCTGTAGGGACCCTCTGTGTGGCACATCAAATGAATAAAAAGGATCCTTATCTTTTCTCCTAATGGGCCTTAAACAGTAAGAAATACTTCATGATTGCCTGAGCGTTGCTAGCGTATAAAGCCTGGGTGATCTTTCACCCCTGGGGCAAGTTTAAGGTGCTGCATTTTCCAGAGTTAAAAAGACACCACCTGTACAAATATGCGGCATAAATCGCACCGATGGGAAACATCCTGGCTTTGCAGAAGCCGTTTTAAGAATAACACTGAGCAGCTATTTCTCTAATCCTATCCGTAGCCAAAATAAATATATGGCAACCAGTAAGATACCAGTAACCCATGACCTGAAGTAATTACTTAACACTGGGTTCTCAGCCACTGTTTCCCTATGGAGTCTTGTTTGCTAAACACATTGGTACCCACCATCCACGGATTTTTTTTTTCTAGAATTGAGCTCCCTCTTATTATCATAAATCATTATTTTGCCCTTCCAGGAGAGGAAATAGCCCTGACGACTACTCAGCATTCTTCTACCAGCTGTAACCTGCCACACAAAACCTCCCTACACAGGGAGCTGCAGTCTGGGGAGAGAAGACTCCCACCATGAACCCCTCCTGGAGCTCCCACGTTAAAGTCCACCTCCATACTGCAGTCAATCCTCCCTCCTGAACCTCAGCACCCTGCGACCTTTCCAGTGGTTTCTCCTGGCTACACCACTTCCACTGCCTGGCTGGGAGTACCCAGGATCATCTCACACAACCTGAGGCTACACGCTGACTTCTCAGACTTACTAGACTGAAGATTACACACTTCTGAGGTTTTCCTCTAGAAACCATCCCAGTCTTCATATGCCCGCACCTAGAGTTGAAGACTGTAGAGAATGGGAAGAGAAAATGAACTCTGATGATACATCCTTCTTTCAACAGCTCAACAAATGCTGAGAGTTCCCTCAACGACCAGAATTTTCCAGATCAGGAAAATTATAATTTGTTATTGATACTCTAGAGGTGCACAGACACCGAACCGAAGCCTGCTGGTGTTTACAGACAGTAAGAACAACACAGGTGTTATGACTGTGGCAGCCACATACAAATGCAGCTGGCTCCCAGCCATCCATCAGCTCTGGCACCACCCAGAAGGACACTTTTCTTTCAGCTGCTACCCAGACTCTTCCTTCCCACGAGCGAGGTGAAAAAATACAGCTCCCCCCAGTTTTGTTTCCATGCGTGCCAGTGCCCACAGGAGAGTAAACGGCACCCGTCTATGAACGTCGTGGGCCGTAATACACAAGGTGGCATAAAGCGATTCCATCCCTGTTCAATCCACTTATGACAGAGCTTTTACTTCCAGCAACAAATCTAGAGAAGGCCGCCCTGTGCAAAGCAGCCATTTACCTTGGTCTTAGGTTTTCTAGCGCAGTTTATGGTGGGGTTGCTTTGGGTTCTTCCTGTTTCTGCTGCGCTCTGCACACGTTTTGGGGGAAAGGGAACAACAGGGCAGCAGAGGCACGCGGGCCAGCACAGCCAAAAATGATGCTCCGCTTACTCAGCAGAGACACGACTACGCGGGACACTCCAGGTCTGGAGGGCAGGGAGGAAACAGCCTCTGAAGTCCACAAACAACGAACTTTGCATTTCATGGTACAGAAAGGCATGGTTTTAAGCAGGCCCATTGTGAGTTCCTCTAAACCAGGTGAGTTTGTGAAGCTGGGCTAAGAAATGAGGGTTTTTTTAACATAACCAGAAGCACACTGGGAAGCAAACTACACACAAAAGCACAGATACAAACATATAAACACTTGTATGTGTGAATATTTAACTACCAAACACTGAAATACAGTCTGCATACTAAATGGGTGACACACATCTGCCAAAAGACTACTCCAAAGGCCATAGACAAAATAATGGTCCAAAGGCACTTCAGATTTATGCTATTTTCCATGCCTTTGGTTTGTAGCTGTTTGATATGCAATCAAATGTATTAGCATTATCGTTAAAAACATTCTGATGCAAGAAATATCATTCTTCAGCTCTCATGGTGCTTCCAATGGCACTCAAGAGAAAAATAATAAAGTCTCACAAGCAACACGTTCCCACCAGCACAGGCTTCTAAGTAAGCACAGCACCCATCCTATCCCAGTCCCCTCCCACGCTGGCGTAAGCTGTGTTATTCCTCCCCTCTGACCACACGCCAGCACTTTATAAATTCAGCCACTGGTGTGACCGACGCCTCTCCTCCCTTTGCATCCTACGCAGAGCCCACCCAAGAGACAGACCGTGGCAGCAGGAACGCTCGGCAGCGCTCGGGCTGCAGCCGTCACTTGCCAGCCGCTGCTGGACCCACAAGGACACCTCTTAATGGGATTCAAGAACCTCATCAAGAGAGAACTGATTGAGTACCACTAAGATATACACAGAATTAAGTCATCAATTGCAGTAATTTTTTTTAGTTGTACACCCTATCAAAGGCGGATAAAATTCAGGCAAGAAGCAGGCCTCTTCTCCTCTCGAATCAGGCCTAAGTAACAACTCTGTGTACACCCTTGATCAACGAAATATTTTCCTAAGAAGTGAAAAATCACTGAAGTGCCTCAGATTGAGCTTTAATTTTAAAATCAGTCTAATTAAACAGAGAGAAAATGGGAGATATGGCGAATAAAAAAGGATCTTACTCCTTACCTCACCTTTAGCACTTGACTCCCTATCAAAGCTGTTGGTACATCTTTTCAAAACAGGATTTCCTTTCATTTCCAGAAGACGAACTATGCGTTTGCACTAATGTTTTTAATACTGTATTAATTACCACGAGTATAATTTTAAAGACTCTATGTAGATATCAGAAGATAATACAGCTGCACTCAAATCTGTCAGCTGTGCAATAGCTTGCCCTAATTTTAGATTATCAGCTCTGGAGACTTGCTCAAAGAGTAAGACTGACAGACTTTTTAATGGAGAAGATCCGAGTTCCCCTGGGATCCATACTTTTTTTTTCTGATTCAGTAAGAAATCCCAGTGGCATTTGCTGAAAGGATCCCAGGATGGAAAATGACATCTCGCTAAGAATTAGTGCTCACATTCTCATGCAAGTCCTCCAAATACACTCTCCCTCCACTGACATACTTGCTACCTCTTCAGGTTTTTTAGCAACAGGAGAGCGAAATGCCTACTTTGAACGCTCCAGTCCAGCACTGTCTGCCAAACTGGAAAGAGGTAGCATGAATCTATATAAATAGACAAATTACCCACCCAAAACATGTCATTTAACATTGAGATGCTGACACAGCCTCAGCTAAAGTACTGCTAAGCCGGGGCTGCATCATTTTTCAATTAAATATCCTTGTTTCTTCTTCCAGAGAAACCTCTGGAGAAACGTCTCATTTGAGGGCAGACACAGACAGAAAGTGACTCTGGCTGTCGGCTCCCAATTAAAGGCGAGGGAAGATGGATTGGAGGCACAGCCATCACCTAATAGAGATCAGATATCAACAGTGATTTACACAGACAGATAGACACATATTCAAGTGGGGAAAAAAAGAATACTAGCAGCCTAGGAGACATTACTTTTTCCACTCTGTTACCACTGACTATCCATCTCTCCTCAGCTTCCCAGGTCCTGCTCCTTCCTGTGTTCTCCTACCCACTGTGGCCCACGTAGTCATGCATGACCCAACTTGTCCTTTAGCCACCTCAACTTCTCACACACCTCTCATCAAAATCGGCTATTTTTTGTTCACTGGTCTATCTTTCTGGATTCCAGCTCTTATTTGTTCTAGTAGAAACATGTACCCATCTTGCATTACTTCTGCCTCTCATGGATGCCGGGCACACTGAAGGATCACCATGGGTTTGCCCTCAAAATCCTAAATGAAGCAAAGTTGTCTCCTGTCCATTTTGAACAGCAAGTACAGAATTCACCTGCAGCAATACACCATATATTCTGTATACTTCAGGATACTGAAGTCTGCAAGAGACAGCCCTAAATAAAAGCAGATCTCCTCTTCCCAGAAACATTTCAGGCAAAGATGTTTCTGGTGGGAGAATAACTCCACAATCCTCAGAATACATCGACCTAGGACTGACCAAGAGCAGTTTGACGATTTGCTACTAGAACAGCTCCATAGTTGGAAGCTAATACCCTCATCATGATACAAAACATTTGGGTCAAGGATCTTAAAACTCTTAATCCTCCTGAGTACCCTCAGCTCCTATGGTTATTAACGAAAACTGAGGATGCTGAGCATTATTTATGAAAGGATCAACCTCTGACACAGAGGCGTGGCACCCTCACTTCTCCCAATGCGTTTGGCTCATAGGAATTTTTGGTCCTAAAAATGGTATTTTATCTAAAGCAGGAATTCAAAAATCTTCTGGGTCCTATTGAAAGAGATCTAAAAGATCCTGCCTGTCTGAAGAAAAGAAGTTTCTACTTGTCAGTTAAACAAAAGAATAACGCACAGCCTCCTTTATAGTGTGTACTTTACCTGTCATCCAACAGCCCATTATCATGTCACGGCAGAGTGCACTTTTCCACAGGTCACTTTGTTTAAAACGACATGGATAATGCACATGTCAGCGAGCTGACAGTCCCGACCGTCCTTCAGAGATAAAAACCACAAGACGAGCGCCTGTTCTTATCTGGGGTACATGCCTTGGTCTATCATCTAAGTCAGGCAGAACATGATTTCTCCAGAGAGCACTTTTTTCATTTCCTGATTTTAAGAAAATCAAATAAGCACCATTTGTCTTCATCTGAATATGCTTGACCTGCTCAAATGATGATGTCTCGCATTTTATAACAGGCTACATATGCTGAATTCAAATTAACAGCAGAACAAGGCCTTCAGATCTTTACCTAGGCTGCCAGCACAGCCTGAATAAATACGCCAGGGTTAGCTGTAGTCTTTTAGAATTGGGCCAGAGCTATAAAACTCAAAGCTGGGTCTGGTTCTGGGATTTGGAAAGCACTAAATTATTAGGGATATTTGGATCTGCACTTAATCTCATTTCATTAGGGGAGAAGACAAAATATAGATCACAGAGATTAAATACACATCTGGATTTCAAATTCTTTCCGCACAAGTACTCTGATATTCTGTGTGAGGTACAACCTTGAGCCTCGCTTGTACTCTGCTGCAGAAACCTTCCTGAACCAGCACACCACCACCACCCCAAAAAGCTGCCCCTCTGCCTTTCTACATCGGAGTGCTGGCAGAGGTTTAGCTCCGTAAACGCAGCAGCGGCAGGAAATTACACTTCTGGTTCTGGGTGCCATAAACATAAGAGCTGAAATTCAGTTTATCATCTTCCACTGCATAAGGAACATCCTGAAAATGAATAATCACTTTACAGGATGGAATGTAACGGCAATGCATTAGAAATTCCTATCTAAAAGTGCAGGTTAATATTCTGTGCAGAAACCCAAGAAAACCTCCCCTTTCTGTTGTCACACTGATTAACTCCAGTGATTAGTTCCCTTATGAAAGGGAAATCGCTGTAGTTCAAAGTAAACAGTGGTTCTTTAACATAGTTAGCAAATTATTAAGAAGCATGAGCAAAGAAAATCTCTACTTGGGAAAACACTGAGCAAGGTGAAGGGCAAAGCTTTGGCAGTTTCATACAGAGGGGTTTGAAAATTTCCACAGCTTCCTGCTACACGATCCCGCAGAAAACTTATTAAATTCATGAAAGATGGTTTTCACAACATATTTTTCTTTTCTGTTGTAGAAGCTGCATACCAGCACGGTCATCTCTCCTCTTCTTGGCTTGACTTGGAGCTCGGTAACAAAGCCACTCAGGAAACTCTAAACAATTCAATGTTCTTATACAAACAATATTTTCTGGCATTATTTTACCTTCCCCCAACTTCCACCCCCAATTTATCCAGTGAAAGAGGAGGCCAAAGTGATTACATTATCAAAACATCTCTTAAGTTTCAACATACAAATGAAAATCACAAAATGCAACCTGGAAATAAAGAAATTAGACCAGTTTTTATGCAATGAATATTTCATTTTTGCCAAGGAAGAAAGGCAGATGTTAGTCTGTCTAGCAAGACATCAAAACGTGTATCAATGTGAGTACTTGCTCTTCATTACTATTAGCCCTCTAAACAATAAATAGCATTAGAGGTCAGTGCCTGACTCTTTTTCAGCACGACATTCTTCCTTTTTTCCACTTAGAAACCCACAGATACCAAAACAAGTATCAGCACATTGTGTCACTTGACTTAATGTACAGTTTCCAAATGTTGTTTCTAAAGAATAGATATATATCAATTGTAACACTCAACTTGAGTTTGAAAACCCTTGCCTGCAGAGAAGCAAAACAAGCAATACCAGTGGTTCAATAACTGTTAGAAAGTGCAAATGTCAGGGTTACGAACATATTCAGTTGCTGTCAGAACTTCCCAACAGAAAATGTTGCCCTAGAAAGGGCTGGCATTGAAACAAGTGTTCGTAAACAACCCACACAAACCATGCTTGAAGATTAATTGTGTAGCCTCCAAAATATCCACTAGAATTCTCTTTCCTTGGAGGTCTTTTCCAAAATTAAATTAAATTAAACAAACTCTTTTCTTTGTGTAAAGATGCTTTAGATCAATGCAAAAAGAAACTTTGAATAAATAACAGAATGACAGGAATAAGTGAATCCAACACATTATTTTTGCTCCCATACAGATTCCCTTTCTTACCTTTTCTTCTTGATCACTGTCGCTGTCACACTGAAACACAAAAAGGAAAAAAAGAACAGGTAAGAGAGACTTGCTACAGCAAACATGGAAAGATTTCTATGAACAAGATGGTGGAAACACGCATAAACGCTGTGGCATCAAACCTGGTACAGTTAGGAAAAAGCTCAGGTACTGTATGGGAGGGAATTTTCCTCTGCACCGCTGTTGAAGACAATTACATGTTCAGCGTATGAAAATATTGCACCGAAAACAACAAAAGCCATTTGCAATGTCCTCTGTTAGCTGCATTCACATGGACAGGAGCTGACGGTGCACGAGCACATCTAGACTACAAAAGGACTGGGGAAGAAGAAAAACAATAATTTTTGTTTTGTTTTCTTTTGATGGACAGTATTTCTCATACTGCCTGCCAATACCTGGATTTCAGAGTGTTTTGGTTTTGTTTAGTGAGGGGGGGCCTAAAGTGGCAGCTTCTGGAAGAAGCTGCTGGAAGTCGCTCCCCTTTGTTCAGTGGACTCGGCCGGGCCTAGGGCGGACCTGCTGCGGGCCAAGGCCAAGCCAATTGGTAGCAGAATGTTCCCTGATAACGCCTCTGTGATAACGTATTTAAGAAGGGGAAAACAGAAAAAAAAAAAAAAAAAAAAAAAAAAAAAAAAAAAAAAGAGAGAAGATGTGAAGCAGCTGAGCAGGGGCAGAGAGGGGGAGGCGCGAGCCTTGTGGGCCTTGCAGGCCTCACCCTCTGGCCTCCCGCCGGGCGGCAACTGGGCCCAACTTGGCCCGGCCCGGCTGCAAGAAGTGCAGAGGAGATGAGAAGTGAATAAGATGTAAAAAGGATCCTGAGAGGCATCTGCCTGCCTGTTGTGAGGAACGGCTGCAGACGCCAAGGGCAGTGCAGAAGGAGGGGAGCAGTAATGCGGCTCCTGGCCAAGATTCCCCTGCAGCCTGTGGTGATGAACATGGTGGAGCCGGCTGTGCCCCTGCAGCCCATTGAAGTCCATGGAGGGGCAGAGATTCACCTGCAGCCCATGGAGGACCCCACACTGGAGCAGGTGGAGGCCTGAAGGAGGCTGTGGCCCATGGAGGCCCCGCTGGGGCAGCCGTTCTGAGGGGCTGCACCCCGTGGAAGAGATGACCCACGCCGGAGCAGTTTCACAAAGGACTGTGGCCCATGGGAGGGACTCACGCTGGAGCAGGGGAGGAATGAGAGGAGTTCTTCCCCCAATGACAAAGCAGTGGCGTAAAACAATGTGTGATGAACTGACCGCAACCCCCATTCCTTCTTCCCCCCTGTGCCGCTCGGGGGGGGAAGGTGGCAGAGATGGTGTTAAGCCTAGGAAGAGGGAGGAGTGGGGGGGAAAGGTTATCTTGTTCTCTGTCTCATTCTCCTGCTAGTTTTAGTAATAAATGAATAGTTTTCCCCAAGTCGAGTCTGTTTTGCCCATAACAGTAACTTTAAGGATTTCTCCCTATCCTTATCTCAAACTTTGAGCCATTTTTTCTTATATGATCCACCCTTGTTCTCTCGGAGGGTGGGGGGAGCGAGAGAGAGACTGCATAGTCTGGTCCCGATCGGGGCTGAGCTACGACACAGAGGTGGAAACACCTTGGGTTTGCCTATCCCAGAAGAGAAGCGTTCGCAAAGATACCATTGTATGCCAGGACGACTGGGAGGGTTCACCTTTGCCTCTGCTTACCACTGCTGGACTAAAGAACTCAGAGATCACAGCAGAAGCGAGAACACGCCAAATTAATGGATTCATTGAGGTTCTCTATAATCCAGGAGCAGCCGAGGTATCACAGTAAACACTTATAATACTATAAAATGCTGAACAGTAACTCTCATGGGTCTTGCTATTTATCAAGTGCCATTGCTCATTTTTATTAATAACTTTTACTATTGCAGAAATACAACAGGCCTGGATGAATCAAGCTTCAGCACAGATAAGCATGGGAAACCCAAACCACACTTCCATTTGCTAGAAGTACAAAAGCTGTGCTGGAAATTGGACTGTAAGACCGCGCAACTGACTTGCACCTACCTGCTTCTTTCTTAGACAGGGATGGGATTCATCCCAGCTAATCCTGGCTAACTGTGGAGCAGTCACACTTGGCTGCCTCCACAGCAGAATGAGGGAAACACCTCCTCCTGGCTTGTTTTTGAACTCCAGTTCTAGATTCTGGAGGACTGAATTGTCTACATCACTCAAGGATGAACTCTAAACGGTAGATGTTTTGAAGGAAAGCCCAAGATCACCAAACAGGAGAAGCAGACTTTTCTAAATCAGGGACTAGCTGCTTGTCTCACCTCACTACAGCAGCCAGTGACGCCCTGTATGCGTTTGTATCCTGTTTAATGTGTCTTTGAGTATTTTCATAAGACAACCAAATCATGTTGAAATTAGTTATATTTTGGGAATAAACATAGCCAAATATACCCACAAATTAATGCATTTGATTTGCACAAATCAAGTCATCTTCTGTGTGTTCTTTAATTGTAACTTTTCTGTTTCACTGGCTTTTTCCTCATCTTCATCCATAAAGGGGGTGAAAAGGCTCCTTCCCCACACCAGTGAGCCAGATACTAACAAATTAAAGCTAAGAACTACTTCTAGGTATCTTTCAAATAATTTAAAACGAAGCAAAAAATAGATAAAATTACTATTTGCTTTCAGATAATTCCAAACAGAAATGAAATGAAATTTATTTAATAACGGAAATGATTTATATAGCACTAGTTGCACCCAAATACTCTGGTAACAAACAAATGAGACTGAACAGGAAGTTATGAGACGGGTTTAGCATGAAATTTGAAACCGTCATATGACAATCAAGTTCATTAAGAGAATGTACTTAAGTGACAGAAGGAAAATTGCACATTCCTAGAACAGTATGGTACGTATATAAAGTACTCACAACCCTCATCCTGTAAATATTACGTATTTTGACCGCAGTCTGACTACGTGTACGAGATTTTGGTATGAGGCAAGTACGTTTGCAAGGCAAGGCCCTACGTTTACAAAAAAGCAAACACAGGCATGGATTCTGATCCATGAAAATCACAGCATGTCCCAAAGAATTCCCATTCACTCTGTCTATTTTACAGTTGTTTGAAAAATGTTAAGCTCCAGCACTTTCTCCCACTGCTTGGGTACAGCCAGGAGGGCCCAGCGGCTCCGGGGTCCCTGCACCGTGTGCTCTGTGTGTTAGGATGCGTTATGACGTAGGACACAGCTTACGTGTTCCAAACCAGGGAAACAATTGCTCCATCTGTTTGTGTCCTCTGCCCACCCTCCAGAGAAACTCCACACAAGTCCTGACTGCAATACCCAGATCCAAAAGGAGAAAGAAAGGAGGTAAAAATTGGATATGTAAGCCGGCAAAAACGATCCGGTTTTAGCAGCGGGGCTCAGAGGGTTTGAACACGGCACCCGCTGCGGGGGCACACGTGCACATCTCCTGCCACCCAGCCACCGCAGCCTCTCCTTCCCCCGCCATTTTCTGGCTGGTGGAAGGAATCTCGCCTCCGCTGCGGATTAAGTTCTTCCCGACTCGTAAGCTTGGAAAGAGCTCAGGGTTTTGTGTTTTCTGCAGTGTGAAGGTACTTGGGGAGAAGAGTACTTGCCAGCAGTGACAGCTGAATTTGCCAGCAAAACATTTACCCGCATCCGAGCGAATCTGCAGAGAAAGTGCACAGAGCGACGTCGGTGGGAAGTTATTTCCATCAAAGTGTTAAGCCTCCTGCTTTCCAACAGTCCAGTTCTAATTTCAAGGTCCGCTTAATTCCGCATCAAATAATTACTGCTATACCCAGAAGCACCTTGTCTCCAGAGTTAAGCATATGGCGAAGGACTGAGACCTACTGGTGGCCATTATGGAAGCAGCACGGATGCCAAGCCGATTAAAAATGCTCAGGCTCCCTTCACAACATGCCCAGTGACTGACAGCTTCGCGATTTGGCCAGTCACCGTGGCTGCCAAAAAAGCCTCTGCTGCACGGAGGCCCACATGGCACTCTGCGAAAACAGTTCCATTCCTGGTATTAAATTCCCATACTGACCCGAGGACTTTGCTGGGAGCTCAGCAGGAGCGCACCATCCAATTTACAGCTCCATCCTCCAGAGTCCTCAGTGCCAGCCTCTGGCAGAGACGAATGATGGCCAGACCCCTCCAGCTCATAAATTATGCAAAAGCAATAAACGCGCTCAGCAAACAGCTCCTAACGTTTGCCCAGCCTGGCTCCACACACCCCGTGTAAAACGCCAGCAGCCCTGCACACACAAGGCATCTATTGCACTCATAAAGAGGTTTTGTTGGCGGGGCGTGAGGGAAGGAGACGCACCGTCCAGCAGCGCCGTCCCGTTCCGGTGGCAGGATTTTACGGACAAGCTAGATGAAAGGAAAAAAGGAGGGCCAGGAGGAGAGGGCTTTCTGCGCCGCGCTGGGGTTGTATTCCCAGGCAGTACGTATCCGTGTGTGTTTGTGCGTGGGCACACACATCGCACGTGCGTGTTCTGCACATCCATGTTAAGCTGAATTTTCCCTGAGGATTAAAAACGTGGATTTCCTCTGGTTCATGGAAAGAATCAGACAATTTGCATGCAGAGGTAACCCCAAAAAGACCTGCAGAAGAAAGAAGAGGTTTGCTACTCAGGCTGGAAACTGAACTGGAGCAACTGTATGTTCTTCCCGTGCCCAAGAGCACTTTGCTGTTCAGGCACCGGCGGCACTGCCCTTGTACACACGTTGCCCAGCAGCCCTTGTTCTGATATGCTCATTCACATTTCTGGATGTATTTTCTTCCCAGAGGTGCTAAAGCACAAGGTGTTTCCATCTTCCGCAGCCTTACTGCTAACCACTTCTGGAGAAGAGGTTTTGGAAACCAAAGCTGCCAGCCGTGACGTTGATTATTCAGAATTACTGGTCAGTTTGAAGACTTGAGTCTGCACTGCTTGCGCAGTTCCCCTAGCATTTCTCTACCTCCCAGGGCCACAGAAAAAAAGTAAAGTTATTTAAGTGCTTTGTGGTTCTCAAAGCACCAGACTATTTTGGAATTGAGGTGATGGAAATGTCTTCTGCTTTGGGCTGAGTTTCAGTATTTTGGGCCTATTACACAAAGATAACTCCTCAGTGTTCTCCCATGTCTTGTTTCAGGAAACCATGGCTCTGTGCTCACGCTGCATTGGAACAGCCTGCAAATAACTGGGAATCCAAAATATCATTCAGAGATAGCATGACCTGATTTTTGGATAGCTGCCACTAGCTTCACTGGAAGCTGCTGGAGGTGATAATGTGACAAATCAGGACAAGGAGGCCGCAGGCACATTTTACACCTGACGGAACTGATTCTCAGGCTCAAGGCACTTACTGCCTCCACACCGAACGCAAGTCATGACCGCTCACAGGCACCCGAGGCCAGGCTTGAGAAGAGCACAGAGCCAAATGTCCAAAAGCTGGCCCACATTATCAAACCCACCCACCCAACCAGCCCTTGGCTCTCGTTTGGGCACTGAGCTGAAAGCCAGGAGAGCAAAACTGCTGAGCACCCCCAACGTATGGACAAGTTTTCAAATAAGCATGGCACAAAATGCTGAGAGATCTTTTCAAACCACAGCCTGATGGGCCCCTCAGAGGAAGGAACCTTTGAAATGGCTATTTTACACTTTGGAAAGCCTGGTACTGGGCACAGAAGGAGCTCCTAACAGCTTTCCCAAAGGACCTACAGCACTACAAACCCAACCCAGAGCAAAGGATGTACAAAGCTCGCTCAAAACCAGCTCCACAGATAAAACTGTTAGAGGACACACAGGAAAGGTTCAGGTTGCTCCCAATTTCTACATAATTAGGGGCAATAATGAAACCAGACTGCCAGTGACTTGCTGAAAGTGGCCATCGTTCTCACTTCAGCTGTTCAAACAACTTTAACAACTAAAGCGTGCAGGCTACCAGCCACCACGTCACTTGACACGCGTGTCCAGTGTTCAAGCTTCCTCATGCGCTATTTCTGCAAATTTGTGCTCAAGAAGTGCTAATCAGAATCAGTAACCCATAAACTTGCATTTTCATACATGTGCTGCAGACAAAATTCAAATAGTTATTCCTAAAATCAGCCCCAGGTGAGGAAGGAACATACAAACTCGTAGGGTCTTTGTACTAACAGAAAAGAAAGCTCTTCTCTGTGCCCCAGCTTAAACCTTCCAAATTCCTGCTATCCGTCCAGGCTGTGAAAGCATAAGACGCATTCCCTGCGATATGGAGTATGCACACGTATAACCGCAGTGGGAAGTGGAAAAAACCCCCAACTTTCCAATTCCCATTTGAGGTTTAATTGCTGCTGTGTTTTGTAGAAGAAAAGGAAAACTGAGGATTGGGCTAAAGATTAGTTTTACCTCCCAAATCTCCTGCCCCAGCTGGAGAGAGCGCAAGTTAAAACGCCCGGCATGTCTCCCACAGCACCCGCAGGATGAGACTGATCCCGACACCACATTTCAAAAACCAGACACCCTATGAGGTCACAGCTCTAATTTGAGCCCATTTTAATAGCTTGAGAGATTCTGGTCCAAATCAAGCTGGGTGAAGGTCTGTGCCACCTCACCAGCTCATTCAGGCTGAAGCAACACTATGGATTCCTATGTACCTCGCTGACTGAACACATTCTTGTGCAAAAGGTGGCAATCATTGAATATCTCAGGTACAATGACATTGAGGAGGGCATTGTTCTCTATTCTGCTCAATGGACTTTGCTGGAACAGCTATTTCATATCTTGGATCCATTTATCATTGCCACCAAAGGAGTCAGAGCTGCTGATACGCCAGCGCTGAACAAAGTGATTCTACTCATCTGTCTGCAGAAAAGAAATCTGAAGAAAATGAGGGAAAACCCAGACCCCAGCCATGTTCACACTGACATCTACAACATTCCTGTCCATCCATCCACCAATGACAAACTGACAGCCCTGGAAAGGGCAAAGATGATATTTTAGCTACACAATTAGACCTTTGCTTCTACAAGAAAGGGAGAAAAAAAACCCCTCTCAGATGAAAGCAGACACAGACAGGGAATAAATGGGCAATTTTCTAATTGATGAAATGGAGACAGGCAGAGTCACAAAGAAACTAAGAGCAAGAATTTCACTTTTTTCTTTCTTATCTCTGACTTTGCTTGCAAGTAGCATTCAGCATGGAGCTCCTTGCCAAGGAATCTTATATAGAGCATCTCTGAAATTGGTTAACATCACAGCCTGCTTAGCAATTCTTCACCATTATCCAGTGATTCACTGTGAGGAATGACTCTGAAAGAGAGATGGTCTGAGAAGTTTAAGGTCTGCTTTCTCAAAAGCTAAAATTACGGATTATTCACAGAAAGCCCCATTTTACACAAATTACCTTAGTCTGGACAAAAGATTGCAATGTTGACCTCTAATCTGAATTCCATTTTATCCAAACCACTTCACTTCAGAAGAAATGTATCAGTCTTGGACATTTAAAGTTATCTTGGCCCTTTACAGGAAAAATATTCAGAACTTAGAACCACTTTCAACTATAACTCTTTAATTCCTCACTCCCAGGACTTTTATCATTGCTTTATATAGCAAAATGACACAATTAGTGCCTCCTTCTAGCTCTACCTTCAACAACAATGGTTTGATAGGAAATAATTATATTTTGAGCATAAAATGAAAACACCAGATTACATTACTATCCATGACAGTAATCCTCAGGCACCTCCAGGCACAGCCTCTGAGAAGGGTGAAGAGGAACCAGCCCTGTAAGAAACACATTTTCCTTTGCTCCCTGGAAGCTGAGCTGAGACTGGTAAGTTATTGCAGTTCCTGGGAAGGTGCAGCTTCCTCCCCCTAGTTACCACTCCCGACGGCTTCCTTACAGTGTCACTGCTCAGTGATCCCACAAGTGCTTCAGGCCCCATGCAGCCATTCCCGAAGAACAGGAGGATGCTCCCACCAGTGTCAGCAGAAGATTAAATGGACTTTCCAGACGTACCATTAGAAAGCTAACGATGCCACGAGTTACTTGGCTCAGCATCTTCAGAAAGCACCTGCCGCAAGTCAGGCATCCCCATTCCACAACTGGGCACCAAGCAGCTGTTGGCCACGTACACAACCGAACCTTAATTTTAGGAAGTCATCCTCTTTCGCAATAGAAGGATGAACTCCCTGTCTCAGTTCCTCAGTACTCTATATGAAAAAATGACTAGATGCCTTTGCTTCTGGGACTCCAAATGTACACTTACTGCCTTTTTACCTGCCTTCCTGGCTAGAGACCATCTGCAGTGTGTAAGGTTATTTTTAACATCCTCTCAAATGATTAGTATTTTGTCACGGTTCAAAAAAGAAATTCCAGTAAATAATATTTAAAATGTGCTCTTATACTGGTGGACTAAGTCAATAGCAAAGACTTAAACTAATCAGTGTTTAATGAAGTCAGTGCCTAGTAGTGCATTAGTCGCCGTATACAAAAAGATTCCTGTTTGTCAGAACTCCTGGTCTTAGCTCAAGAGTTCAGTTTGGAATTTGAGTCTTCCAGGTACTTACAAACTAATGAAATCAAAATATCCTGATGGACAAGAAGCAAAGCATGTTATGGGTTAAAATAATACAAGAATCTATTTTTTCCACTGTGTTGTGATCCATAAAAATCACCCTGAGCCTTTCCTCTTTCTTCTCTGCCTGTGAAGCCAATTGCTTTGATTGCAGTGATATGAGCTTGCTGAAATGACTTGCCCTTGCTTGTGAAGCAAATGGAACATGCTAATAGAACTTATCGCATTACCCGATGCAAAAGTGCCATAGCTCATTACTTTAAGATAAAAGGATATCATTGCAGACGGGAAGCAGAATTGACTTTCTGAGGCCCGACTTGATGATGATTTAATCAACTGCTCTCTTTCACTTCTCATCTCTGCGCCTGTCGGTTTCACAGGTGCTGTTAAATGAGACACTCAGAAAGTGAGCGGAGGGAAAGAAATTGCTGTCATTACTTTTCAAGAAAGGAGGTATGCAAATTTTCGACAGAAAGATTGCGTTCATAATGGGCCTGGTAAAATACAAGGATCATGCTTGACAGGTGAGGGCAAGTCATTTGTACGTCCTTAAAGTGAAGCAACCATCCTCATTTAGAAATTGTGCTCGATAAGAGAAGCTACAAATGAAAACCATGCGATGGCTGAGAAGCAGCAAGCAAACCTTTGAAGACTTTGCTATTGCAGATCTGCCTTCAGCAGGTGCCTGGCATGCCTTCATACATGGCTATTCCTACCTGCCAGATGGCCAAATTTTGACCTCAGTATCTCACAGAGAACTCCTCTTAAATGTGGGTTGTTTTTTTTTTTTTTACCATCAGCTTTACGTTCAGAGTCTGGGGTCTGAGAGTCTCTTCCTTTCTTCATCACTGCCAGAAACAGAAATTACAAGATAAAAAGTGAGGGTTGAGTTAACTTTAAAAACAGAATCAATAGGTTGGAAGCAACAACTTATTTTCTTCTGGATGTAACTGAGTATTACAGATCTTGGAAGGTCCTGAGCTTATGGTTCATGCAGCCAAGTAAAAAGAATAATCCACAAAAAGGATTGTGGCAGGAAGCAGAGAGGATGGAAAGATGCTTCTCCAGGGCCCAAAGGGAACCTGAGGTCCCACAACATGAGAGGAAAGGGCAAAGAGAGAGTAGCTGAATGTTCTGTTGACCTGATGGAAAAGTTCTGATATTCCAAAACTAAAGGGTAAAAAAAAGCACAATAATTGAGATGATGAATTATGTACAGGCTAAAAACACTCTATAGATCTTGGATGGCTATTGGGCTGTTTGGATCATTTTAAATGGGGAAATGAGAACTACCAAGCTTTTACTGGTGTCAATCAGGTTTTCAATCAGGGATCCGTAGTCAGCCACAGCAAACAAGTTCCTTGGGGACTCCACTGTATGCAATGGGTACAGTAGTTTGTCATATAAACGTTGACATTTTGTCTCAGATAACAGCACAGGACTTAAATAGAATTAGTGTCATGAATACTTAGAATTAAACAAGAAACAGCAAGGAAATACTGCCACAGAGGAGGCTAGACACAATGGAAAAGGATGTGAATAAGTACAGCCACTGTATTAATTCTACAGATAGGTGCTTTTTAATAATTTTAAATACCCTTTCACAAGACACACAGTTTATTTGGCTCAAACGCTCCTATGTTTGTTTATGAAACTCAACTATCAGATATCTTATTTGACCTTTTCCCTTTGTGTCAGGTTCGTAACCCTCCACATCTACCTAACTGGTAGTGATCCAGGAACACTCCTTGGGTCTGACTCACCTCTCATCAAAAATACTTCATTGTGGGTTGAAAAGTAACACGACGGAGGAAAGATGGCTTTGGGCTAGGACTCAGAAGACCCACCTCTGTCACTGGCTATCAGTATCACCTTGGGCAAGTCACTTCGTCTCTTCTTCTGTCAACCCGCTACCGCCCATCTGTTTGGGCTACGAAACGGTACACTCCTTAGGACCTGGTTACTTTTCACTATACGTGTTTATAAAGCACGCAGGATAACAGGGCATTTTTCTTAAGAGAATTTTGGTCTTCGTCAACAGAAGTCATGAAGAAAAAAAAGCAATAAGACTTGGATCAGGCCCTATCCCCATCATACCTGTTTTCAATATAGATCTCATCTGTCACCAACTAAACGGCATGACCTATAGCAAATTATATCATTTCAACCGAAAGCTATTTTTATTTTAGATTACAGAAACGCACACAAAGAAGGAGCGATACCGTATCGATAACATTGCACAGGGGTTGTTCTCCTTTACAGGCTGCAGCAACTCTGAGCACAAAATGGCTACTGAAACACACGTGAAGAGAGATTCAATTGATTTGTAAGATAAAATAGTTGTAGAAATAATATCTAAAAAAAAAAAAAAAAAAAAAAAAAAAAAAAAAAAAAAAAAAAAAAAAA
>JAAGAY010132357.1:61737-74006 GCA_011801015.1 Ardeotis arabs
CTTCCTTCCCAAACAACAAGAACTCTTTAGCGTTTGAGTTCTGTATCTTTACATTAGGCTAAGCAATTTAAACTGAGTTCTATAAATAATAATAATAATAATAATAAATCCCCAAACAACCCAAAACAATTGATCCTCAGGGATCAGACCTTAACAGCTGAGCTATAAACCTCTGAACACTGGATTTTAATGGATACTAAAAAACTCTAAACTAAGCCCTATAAATACAACCTGAAACCAAACGATTTGTGTTGTAAGCTGTTTGCAAACTCCCACAAACGTTCCTCATTGTCATAATGCCGGAAAAATAACTCGGACTGCGTACTCAGCCCTGTGCACTGGCTTCTATGCTGTGGTTTCGCTCCTTGTTCCACTCTCTGTTGTATAATTCACCACATGCACACTTGTTATGTATTATTATTATTATTATTATTTATTACTGCCCTTATAATTTTTGTACAATTTATAGACTGTCTGTGCTAGACCTGAGGGAAGAGAAGGATTATCCTAAATCTACAGCATCTAAACATAAATTGTAAAGACAACGGCACACTTTGGCCTGCCTGCCTCACATTTCCTGTTTTGACATACACGACACTGTAATTTGGAATCTGTAATCTCTTATTAGGAAATGAATGCTTTTTTTTTTTCAGAATGCCGCAATTACAATAATTGAATTTAACAGAGGAGTTGCATTTCTCTATTTAGAGGTAAGCATAATTGTATATCCCTGATTTATCAGCTGGACTCACCCATTTGTTATTCACGGAGCGGCTGAGAAAAAGGAAGAATGTTCAGGTGGGAGGACGCTATCCAAGGGAGCACCCACCGCTGGCCCGTCCCCCCTCACCAGCAAGCAGCGGCAGGAGCGGCACCCCAGCACGTCCGGCCCACGCAGGGACGGGTTACACCTCATGGCCTCTCCGGGCTGGGCCCCTCCGGCTCGCTCCTCCTGAGGACGTCTCAAAACCAGCCCCAAGCCCAGCTGTGCCTTCAGTTGGAGGGAGAGCTATTTCTCCAACATTGCCTTCTGCAGCGCTGAGCGTACAAGCGCTGGGAAGCACAGCGCTCAACTGTACGGTCACACTTAGAGCAGAAAGACGGGAGCTTCGGGTGAGACCCAAACCCCTCGTTTAGGAGCCATTCCCACGTATAAATATTCACTGTGGAAAATGAGGCCCTCAGCTAACCACCAACATGCTCCTTGCAGGGATATAAGATAAAGGTTTGGTTTTTTTTTTTTCCACTGCTGCATTGACCTACCCCCAGAGTAAGGTGATAAAAACTCCCATATCATAAACGATATCGCAGCCTCCATGACTGTTATCAGCAGTGGCAAATTACCTGGCACGGCCAAGGCAAGGTATTGCTTTGGATAGCTGGCTTTTAGCGCAGCGCTCGGAACAATTATCCTTGTCCAGGTGAGTCTTGGAAAAGGCAGCAGCTTTGCCAGCAACAGCTGTGTTTAAGCAGGGCCGTAGCTAGCACAGCACTGCGTCACTGAGACTGCCCGTACGATCCCTTCTCAGCCGCAACGAGACTTCACGCTGCTCAAAATTACCTCTTCCAAAGGGGAACCCCATGCCAGGGCCAAGAGACATCCTGAATGTAAAACATCAGACTTCCCATTAAACCTTTTGTCAAGAAAGAAGGGACATACTGCAACAGAAGAGGGTGCATCTTGCAAACAAGTCTGTCTGGGAATATCTGGGAATATGGGAGCCATGGGAGGCCTAGAAGGAACAGAAGCTTCATCTCGCTGATCTTCATGGTTACTGCTGTCCCACAGGCAAAAACCCACCCTGGATTTCTGTCTGCAAGACACCAGCAAATCACCTGCCTCTTGTACAGCGTCCAGAAGGGAGTTTTACACTGCTCAGCCTGTGCTGTACAGTTCTGAGACAGATTAGGCAGAGCACAGAAATTCACAGCTTTCTCCAGAGATGCTCTCTATGAACACAGAGCCCTGGAATTTCACAAGAGACTTTTCAGAGAGGTAGAGGCTCCCTCTATTTTATAGACTGTAGACGCCAAATGAGTGGAAGTTCAGTTCTCATCTCTTTAGAAAATGCAGCAATATGAAGGCTCTGAGATTTCCAACACACCCTCTCCACAACAGCCTCTGTAGGCTTCATCTTCAATCTAAAAAGCAAGTGAATAAAAAGATGCAGTAGCTAAAACCCAGATAAATTTAGACTGGTGTGTATTTAAAAAAATGGGGAATAATTTCTTATTATTCACTTAAAAACAGGGCAGATTTTCCCTAACTGAAAAAAATTAATGAAAAATTAAAACCTTGCCTAAATTTTGTGCCCTTGTTCAGTCAGAGTGGTTGTACTCAAGGCAGTACAATTAATTAGAGGAGACCATGTGGACTGTGCCATACAGGAGGTCACAGCAGATCATACCCTCATTGCCTCAAATTATGTGAATTTATAAATCCCTAAACATCCACATCTTTCCACTCTTCCTTCCATGGCTAGCTCATTAATGCTTTGGACCTCTTATTATCCAGCAATTCAGGCCAACCCCATCCAGTGCGAACCCCCCGCGCTGTGCTGGGACCATTCAGAAGGGCTGTGGACGGCCACTGAGGTTACTCCCGAGCCAGGAGGGTTTCTCACCTCCCATGAGGTGTTGCATATGTTGAGTTTTATTCTTGTTCATAGGATTCATTTTTATCATGCCGCAGGAATAGCACTTCTTTAAGACCGATTTCAGCTTTGCTATTAAGCTCAACTACCTTTTCTGAGTAATCAATAAAGAAGTCTGCTACAAGAGGACACTGTGATTTACAAATACAGGAAAAGAAAGAGAATGATGCAGAGCCATTGGTATGGATGTGAAAGATTGTTGGGAGGGGGGAAATAAAAAGACTATGAGAAGAATCTGAACAACCAATTCAATCTTGGAGGAAAATTCAGCAGAGTTATCCTGTGTGGCAGCTATCATAAAAAGATGTGGGAGAGATCCACAGGAAATTCAATACAAAATTTAAAATGTATACCAATGGGGTCCCTCGGAGAAAGTGAGGGGGAAGGAGACACTAGCTTCTCATAACACATTGCAGAAGGCATTCTTACATCTTCCCTCAGAGCTCCTAAAAATAATTATTAACATGCAAGGGAGAGATGTTAGCAGATACTCTCTGAATGGAGGAATACCTCGATACATGCATCAGATTTATTGAGGACGCTCCTCCCCTCCATACCCAACAGAAGAGCACTCAAGAGCACGTTTTCTTCCCACCCCACACACTTACAGCACCTTCAATCATTCCTTGTCAATATGCGCAAACCATGTTTAATTTAGGTTCCCCGTGTTCCTGCTGAACGAGGGGGCTTTACTGCTAGTTCACCAGTGAGAAAACGGAGGCAAGGACCATGCCTCGCTGGAGCCTGCACTCAGGAAATGGCCATCTCTGAGCTCCTGTCCTGCCACGACGGCTTAGCCACAAAGCCTGCCTTCCCTAAGCTTTGACCTTTTCTCTTAAAAAGAAGTGCTGGAAATCAACAGACATAATACGTGGCACAGCAACAGTATCTTACAGTGGCACGGCAATAAAGGAAGAGAAGACAACTCCCATCTTTTGTCTATTGAAACGGGATCCGTGCTCCAGAACACCAGACTAACACTACTCAGTGGGAATATGTGCTTGTCCCCACACAGCTGGAAGGACTTGAACTGTACAGGACTCTACGCGTCTACTAACACCAAAGACAACGACCCACTTGAGCTAGAACAACTGACCATGAAATGAAGGGAAACCACCTCGTTGTTAACAAAGAGGACTCGCTCGCTTCCCCTCCCACGGGCCCTGGCTTCGGTAATTCACTCATGTCTGCCATGTGCTGCCAAACAAGAGATGTCTCTCCTCCTTCCCAAAATCGGCTGTACAGGGACACAAAAGCACATTTCTGAGCTGTAGATTCTTTTGTTATTTGTACTTCTGCTCTTAATGGGAAGAAATAACGCGTTATATTGTGATGCTTCTGGGCAAATAGCTCATACTTGGAAAAATGAGCAAACGTAGCCAAATGCCAGACTGTAAACAATGCTCCTTAAACTACCAGGAACATCACACTCGAATGCCTTGCATGCGGGCATCTTCCTTCCCAAAGCCTCCTCTCCCCCCAAGACCTCAAAGGGTTAAGCCTGCAAATTGCCTTGCTGTGCTTCTGGGACAGCATGAAGGATGGCTGCCATTGCCACGGTCAGATATGACAGCGCCAATTTGATGTGCTGCCATCAAGGGCCTTCTAAGAGCCGAGCGCCCTGATGGTTTTGTGATGCGAACAGTCGCATCGCAAAATGGTTTTCCTCTCCCGCTGCCTCTGCTTCCATCTGCTGCTGGGCCGAGGCACAGCCGGCTGCCTGCCTGTCACAGCATGTATTAAAATTAGCTGGGGAGGAGGCACTCAGTTGTGCTAATTACATTTTAATCATTGGAAATGTGTTGGCAAATCAAGCCTTGATTGCCATCTCGGAGTCTGTCTCCTCCAGCAGAGTGGAGGGGCTGTCTGCATTAGCTGGGGCCTGCTGGGCCCAGTTCTTTCACAGAAGAGAGAATATGGTGCCTGCTGGCCCACCACTGAGACTGCTTTGGCACATTATTAAAAAGCCACAAGGCTTGTTTCAAATCATCACTGTGTGAGCCCTGCTCATTCTCACATCCCTGGGTATTCCAGCCACTTGGTACTTTTAACTATATCTTTAGTTTACCTTGTGGGCTAAAAAACAATTTTGCATGCGTGGGTGGAGGAAGCCGGAGCTTTTTTGCAGCTCGTAGGGTTGGGAACGGAGCCGGTTGTCAAAACGCCTTCCTTGTCAGCTCCAACGCTACACTGAACAGCATCCCAAAATAACTGGAACTTCAGCCCCCACTTCATCATGGGAAGGTTCGGTACGAGTCCTGGTTTGGTCAGAGCGATGGGAGGTGGAGAAGTCCCTTCTCATTTCTCATTTAGCAGGTCAAGGGAAACCCAGTCATCGATAAACTCTCAGGCCAGACAGGCTTGTAAATCACGCTTGGAGAGGAAGAGAAAAAGCGGTGAGGGTCCCCTTTGTTCCTCTGACTAAATGCTCACATGCAGATCCTAAAACCCAGCACGCTGGATGAGTGTCAAAAGGATGAATTTTCAAGTTCTTTCCCCAGCCACCTTTGAAATAACTTTTTAAAAAATCAATGCAGCAAAGCTTCCAGAGCAAGCAACTCAAACCAGAAGCAAAAAGAGCCGGGATCTCCCAAGTGTCAGACCATGCAGGCTAAACAAAACCAGCAGCATCTACTGCCTGCAAATCCCTCCCAAAACAAGTAAAAACGACACTACAGATATTTAGAAATTTGAAAAATTCTTCCTCAAAGCTCTCTTATATAGCATGGAAATAATACCGCTAAACTGAATCTTGACAGTACACAAAACTATTCCCATTGCTTTACAGGCAGCAGCAGAACTGGGCTCCCAAGGCCGGATTTTCAAGAGTGGCAGGGCCAGACACGCAAGGGTTCATCGTTTTGCAAAGCCACATTTCTGAACAGCTTGCTCCGTAGTAAGACACCTAAGCAAGTGGCAGGTTCCCAAAGCAGCAGCGATGCCTATTGTCACCCTTGAGTGAAAAGTTCTGAAATATCTCACTAGACTAAAGGCTTTTGGCAGCCTGAACGGTTCAGTGATTCAAACGGGCGGTAAGCACCAAAGCCGTTAACTTCAACCTCACCTCTTCCCTTGTCCGTGAAGGTGAAGACAAAACGCAGCCTCCAAGCGAAGCGTGCCAAGATTTCTGGTTCCCGCATACGTGGCAGCGGGCACTGCAAAGCGGGTGCGAGAGTGGAGAATCAAGCACAGGTAATCCACGTATCGGCTTCCGGCCCCTCCCGAAATCCCTGTAGTGCTCCCCTTATTAGTACATGCCCGTGGATTTTGAGTTGTTCATTTATTACACCTCGCACACGGCCATACAAAGGCACGATAAAGTCATAAAGGCTTGAGTACCCCATGCGCTGGTTCAGAATAAAAGCTATTTTTACAGCCCCTGAGAGGAGGCAGACTTTGGTGGTTTCTTTCTTTCTTATACAATTACATTGCCATTGAGCGTAATGTTTTCATGACTATCGTATAAAGGAACTTAAAACTGATCATTTTATAGCACTAGCAATAACGATAAGGTTTGCAAATACCAGAGAGAGGCTGTGGTGTCCTGTCGTATAGCTGTATGGCAGAGATTAGATCGGAAACAAAACAGCTAAGTTGTACGTGTGTTCTAGGATAAAACTTAATATCCAAGTTATGAGGCTGGGAAAAAAATAAAATTAAAATTTGCCTAATATGCATTCAGACAAGCAGGGTTAACGAGTTTATTTAAACACGCTTACTACAACGTTTTTGTTCTTGTTTAACTTGAGAGCTTTAAATTTAAATGATCTAATACTTTTGGGCATTTTTAATACAAACATTATACCAAAAAAAATATTATTATTGTGCATAAATGAGACATAGTTTTCATTCAGCACATTTAATTTTATTTTTGCCTTTTAAATAAGGGATAAGTATATTTGTATTTGCGTGATGGCTCCAGCGGTCCCGACCACCGATAACTGCACTTTTAAACTAAGTTCTTTCTCCAAGACGTGTGTTCGCATGCGTACACACCGGGACTGTGTTAACGGCTCGTGATTTCAGCTGCTGTGACCAAGGTTTTGTCCATGTTCAGAGCTAATTAGTATCACTGACACACTGTTTTGCACTCTTTGTTATGTATGCAACTCAGAATTAGTAGCACCCTATTTTGCTCATAAAACCAAACAAACCTTCCCCCCAGACACCACCAACAAAGAGATGATATTTGATTGCAGTGAGTCACAATGAAACCTCAGGACATCTGGGGAATCGTGCTGACGGGGAGCCCTCAGCCACTGGAAATAAGCCAGATCATTCCAGTGTTCCTGTAAAACACAGGACAGTCTAACAGACAAAGCACACGTGTGCATGGCATGACGTCCCTTCTCCCTTACGGCCCGTATGACGCGCGTACTCGATGGCCACGCAGACCAAGCGCAAACACGGGCAACAGCACCAACACCTCCAGCTCCAGACTGACTGCCACACAAAGCGAAGCAGCACGAAAACCAGACATTTCCCCGATGCAGGTAGCAGCCAGTTGCCATGAAACACAGAAAAAGCCATAGGACAATCCCAGCTTTCCCTAACAGATCTTTCACATCTTTCAAATGGGACTCAGTAATAGTGGCACTGGTCTTCATTATTATAGTACAGAGACCAGGGGAAAAGTCTGTAATTTGGGCAAGGACAGAACATCTGATTAAAACCACCAGAATAAGAAACAGTTGTACTTTAGCTTACAGTCACAAAGTTTAAGGAATAATTTGATATATTTAAAATCTGAAAGAATGCAATACACGTTCCACTCTGCCTCCCAAAGCTATCCCTTCTCTCCCCATTTGGGAAAATAAAACTCTTCATTACTGAGTGTTTGGTGTTTACCAAGGAGAACAATGGTGATTGTGCACGGCCACTGCCCTACGACGCGCTGGGGGAAAAATGGGGATGGGCCAGGGTGTACGAGACCGGGCTTTCTCAGGACCAGACTCATAACAACCTTGTCAAGCTTTGTTTCTCCATTTTCTAAGTGAAATTAGTATCTCTGTTCCTTTTGTAAGCTCTCCCCAATGGAAACACCTTAACAAAGGAACAAATGATACCTCTAATCCCTGATAAGGGCTGCAATATTCCACAGCTCCCAGCAAAATGTACTGGCCTTATCCTGAACCCCTTGCTCTGTATTCGTTCAGTGCCTACTCAGGCAGAACACACGTGGCCCTTCATTATGGTGTCTAACCCACAGAAATAAATCGCGAGGAAATGCGAGCGAGTGCCCTATAGCGTTTAGGACCCTATTCAGCTGGAAAATTAGGCAGCCTCCTGAGGCACACGAGCCCTGAAAGGCCACAGAAGCTAGCAGATCTGTTCAGAAAAAAAGGTCAGCCAAGCGCACGACTAGGAGGAGATAATAAAGGAAACATTTACCAGCTCCAAAGCAGAAGTAGCAAAGTGCTCATCCTTGCCCCCAGGTATTTGTCTGTCTCCCTTCTCCTGCCCTGCAGTGTTGCCTTGGAAGGAGAAAGCATTCCTAAAATATCTGGGGACCGAGAAGGGAGTCGCCATCTAAGCTCAGGTATACAGCAGACCTCATGCTTTCAGCATCACCAGCTAGAGGAGATGATCTCTGTCCCTTGACTGGAGAGAGCCTAACGAGACTGCTACTCCCAGATAAAAGCTAGTCTTGGATATGCTTCTCCGTGAGACAACCAAACTAAATCCTTTGCTGGTATCTAGTAGAAGTAAATGGAAAATGAGACAAAATAATACTGAGAAAGCATCTCATTTTTCACATGAAGAGCAAACCATCCTTTCTCTGAGGCCATCTAAAGCTCCTCTTGCAACAGCCTTTGCCTCTAGCTCTTCATTCACATTGCACACTATACAAGATGTGTTGTTAAACATAATCTAGTTATTTCTATTATTGACCTTTCATGCAGTTCTTTCGGTGGACGTATTTGCTCTGGCTGTTTCTATTTGGAACAACAAAGATATCTTGCTAAAGGTAAATTAAGGAACTTCCATGGGCATTACTGAGAAGTGGAAATGAAGTCCCAGCTGCGCACCCTCCAGCGTTGTTGTTACAGAACCTCCACTGCTGCACGAACCACACACCGGAAACACAAAAGCACGACGTGTAAAGGATGCTTTTAGTGAAGAATACACCAAAAAATAAGCTGCTTCCCATCAGCAAGTACACTCTTTATCTTTAGCGTAACATTTATAAAGCTTGTTCAGGAAAAAAATGTGTTAAATCTTTCATCAGGCTACAGACACTTTATTTGGAGCCTTCACAGAAATCCAAAGTAGTGCCATAAGGTGCCTGGAATATTAGCCAAGATAAAACCTTCAGGGCCATGCACGCTACTGTTTTCAAATCTGTTCTTTCATCTGATGTGCCAGTCGAAATTACTTCTGCAACATGGTCAGAACCAACCTGGATAGATTCATAATGCCTCAAATTGCTATGGGCATACTTTTGTGAATCGCCTAGAGACAAACAGATAATTCTCTTTAGATTGTGTGAATTGCTAATTCTTATGCATGTCATGTGTTTTCCAAGTGGCGTGTTTAGACAAGAAAATTGCAGAATATTCCTGATGTCACCAGAGCTCTATGCTTAGAAAGCCACAGCAGGGTAGGACAGTGTCCTTCTACGTATCTCAGTACATCTTACAAATCATTTTAATGCAGACAATACTTGTTACCTTCTCTCACTGCATGACTGTCTGTAAAAGAGGAGTCAAGTGATAAAGAGCAGATTACCAATTATATCAAGGCAATGTAACTATCCGTGTGAGTAAAGGAAGCAGAAAAGAGCTTTTTATTTGCTCGGGTTAGACAATCTGAATAAACAGTGTAGGTGTCATCTTTTGAGTTAACATGTCAAGTCGAATCTCACGATATCTCATCTCTGTCTCTTGGCATTATCATACTGCACACAAAAACCCTCACAAAGGCTTCCTTGCAGCACACTTTCCTGAGAAACAAAGCTTGTGCTATCAGTCCATGAAGTTCCCCTCTCTCTTCAACCTGCTCAAAACTGTTGAACTGCCTGGCCAATCTCACCCCCATTTGATAAGAGATAAATAAGATAATTAAGCTCCTGTGAGTTTTCTGAGAAAGGCGGCCAGTTGGTACAGAGTCCCGGTAAGTCTGAAAGAAAGGCTGCAGCGTGTGATCACACCTCTCTTCGTACCAGAAAACGCGTACAGAAGAGAAATGTTTTAAGAACTCCAAGGAAAAAGCATCAATCAGAGGTTGCAATTAACTCCCTATGGGAAACCAGGCTTTGATAAGTTTTTTGCTCATGGAACTACTCATATTTATTTTACTACATATGACTCAGATTCAGAGGTGCCAGCTTTTAAGTAATATATAAATTATCTTCATCCTTAAAATCAACAGGGACATCTCTATATAGCGCATAATATAATGCATAATTATAGCTTCAGGGCATCATTTTAGATGAAAATGTAACTTACACAATAAAAGCAAATTCCATTTGTATTATGACCAGATTTTGCTTCTAGTGACTACACGTGGAGAACTCGGTAAACTGTCTGTCCAACCAGCACAGAAATGATGGTCCCGCGCTTACGGCATAAAGCCATAAGTTTATTAAAGCCATGGGTTTAACTCCTGGCCGCCACAACACACTTCAGCAGCTTCGGGTAAAAAGCCCCTTCCCTCTCTTTCTGTGCCTGTATCCTTCATCTCTAAACCGAGACTCTGTTCCCCCCTTCCCCTCAACTTTGTCCTTCCGTCCTCTTCGTGTTATACTGGATAACTTCTATATAAACTGTGTGACGCCTGCTTTCCTCTGAATGCCTGTTAAACTCTGTTTTTTAATTCAAACAAATCCAAACACAAACATACTGAACCCATTTTTCTAAAGTATTTTAAGCAGATTTTTGTTTTGTTTCTTTTAGTTCTTGATCACCGGCCATGAAAACATTCCAGTGGCTCCAGAAAGCTGGGTTTGTCCATGAGAAGAATGCCAGCTTAACAAATCAGTAGCTTTGGGGTACTTAAGGAGCTGCTAGGAATAAACCAGTTGCTGCTCTTTACTGGGAGGGTACATGAGTAATATATTTGTTTTAGCATGTGCTATGCATGCAGCTGGGTTGCGTTTTACAAGGAGGAGTAATAAATGATCAGTCGCTGCCTAGTCACTTTAAATCTCCTTTAGATTTCATCACTGCTTTAAATGGCACACAGAAAAGGATTTTCACAAGGCAAACAGAAAAGATTTTATTTTCAAAGGGAAGAGAAAACAGTGCTGCTAAGCCAGTGTTGCGCTCCATCCCTGCGGGATGCAAAAATAATCTATGACTGCGACTTCAATGAATTTAGTTAACTACAGCTAAATTGCATCACAGAGCCTCTCGTTAACAGATCCGCAATAGTTAATGAACATGGCGGGGAGACCAGCTATTCCTTCAAAACAACTCATCAAGTAGGCTGCCTCTCCTTAACAGATGTAAAGGCCGGGCCCAGAGCAGGAGCTGGCAGCAGCAGATGGTGCCTAAGGGCAGCTCGCTCTTCAGGGCTCCTGGGGGCCACGTTCCGTGCCGGGAGGTGGGGGCTGTGTTTTTCGGCAGCAGGTAAAATCCATTTGTCACACCAGCTCCAACTGGGCTTCAGCACAAAAGTTTAATATCTGAAACCAATGAGGCGTTCTGCTCCCCGACTGCAGCGAGGCAGGAACACCTCGCTGCGCCGCAGAGCCCCGGCCTTTCCGGCAGGGAAAGGTGTCAAACCCCTCATTCTGCACCACTTGCCTTTTCCCTTTCTTTTTCAAACAAATAAAAAATGGGTACGCAAAGGGAAGTGTTTTATCTTATTCCACCTTCAGGGAAAGGCTACAAAATGACGAAAGTAAGCGTGCTTTCTCTCTCTGTTCTCCACAGCATAACATCAGTAACCTCGTAAAAGCGGCCCCTGCTTTCTCCCTCTCTGAAATACAGACACATACATTGCGGCACCAGCAATAAATTTCCATTGCCTCCAACTTCTAACATTGCCAAGGTATGTGCCAGAGAGTATTTTTTATGAGCTGGTCTTTGACTGCCAGGATTTCACCTTCATAAAGAAGAGATTTTAGTCCATTCTGTCTATTTATTTTGTGTAGAGGAATCAAGGTCAATAAACCATGGAGAAATTCACTCTACCTTATTCCATTTCAGACTTTTGTCATCCACGCTTTATCGAGTATTCGAATGAATTTTTAATATCATGCCACAAAATGCTTTGGTCTTCTATCATATGCTGGGACTCTATAAATCTGATAACACTTGGGAGTTCTCAAATATACTCAGCACTGAAGAAACAGCTTTAAAGTTTAGTCATTCTGATGAAATGTAAGAGCTTATATCAGTGACAGGTTGACAGAAAAAGCTGTTTTCCTTTCCATTTCACAGACTTCCACGTATGAGCGCCATTGAAACATGTCAGGACTTTCTCAGAGTCTATGAAGACAGAGATGGCATCTGCTCCCAGTGGGGAGCCCTTCTAACCAGTAATACTGTAAAATTTCATGATTCTGAAACCTGATTGACAGCCAAGGAAGGGCAGGGAGGAGGTGTTTACTGTATTTTATAGGAGAACATCAATTGCTTGTCTTGGCACATGATGTAGATTTTAATGGCA